>JAQGAO010003714.1:0-16487 GCA_034697705.1 Ommatoiulus sabulosus | reverse complement strand
TTTCCCAAGGTTGAGGCCTGCGCCAGCCAAAAAACGCACGGTGTGGTCGGCAGGAGCCTCGTGCTGATGAGTTCATAAAACAGAGGGTTCATATAGTAGAGGATCATAAAATCGAGGTTTTCCTGTATTGATATATATTTTCTGTGTGATTAATCAATCTTGATAGAAAAATACTACGCATTTTATTAGGCCAATGCACCCTGAATCATATACATTTAATCTGAATTGTTTAGGTGAAGATTTACGATATTAAAATGTGCAATCCTTTAATAATTATAATTACTTATAATATTCAAACTTAATTCATTTCAGTATATTTTGTGTTGATTTAATAATCTTAATTATAATAATACAAATAGTCTTAAAGAGCTCATCCTGTTTCCAAATCTTTTAAACCAACCCACTTCTTGTTACGTTTTAATGAATCGTGAAAATTCATGATTACATCAAATTCTGAATATTCACTTAGCATGCAATCTCGATTTAATGTATAAAACATGGTACACATTATGAAAAATAATTATATAGGAATTTATGTGAATACAAATATTACAGAAAATTTGACGACATACAAATAGTCTATGCTACATACAGTATGACATTTTTCATAACATAAGTTAAAACAAACTAAAACGTTGCGTTTTTCAGTGTTCCCTGATATCTATATATGACTTTCACAGATTGATAGTCATTTACTGACCAAAAATGCTCTCAGATGCCCGTTTTTATGTACTCAAATAATAAACGTTGAAAAATCAACTTTCCCCCCTTTCGGAAAGCCATTTCGCATCATTTGAGCGCCCAAAATGTCTAGCAAATGCAGCCATAAAATTATTAAAGGATGAAAATATATATCCCTTTGGCGGATGGATCCATTTCAGAGTCAGGATAAAACGGTAAAACCGAATTAAGTACCGACTCACTTTCAATAAAAGCCACAAGTAAAGCAATGATCTCTCTTCGAAGATAAGCCAGCTATTCGCATTGATCACATTTGGCCATAGCGAAGCCCAAAGCGAGCTCAAGATTTAATCAAAAGATTTGCTCGACAGGGTATAGACCGTAATGACTAAATCCTCCAAAAACGCAACGTAAGCTACAGTAAAGACTTCCTTTTATCCGAGATGTCCGGATAAAAGTAAACGATGATGCTCTACAGTATAGAAGCCCTAGACATAACTAATTTAGGCAAAGTGTCACAAATGATATAGTTCTGTACTCACCATGGGTTCCTCACTTTTCTTTTGAAACTGGACCAATCTGACGCGGGTGACATTTTCTATGTCCACGTCCCCATTCGGTCCATCGTAATCATCCCCTCCGTTCAAATAGGTTGAAATGGGTGGTGGAGTCACTCGAACTGCATCTTCGCCGTACACTTCATGTGCCACAACGTCATGAGCTTGAAGCAATGCCTGCAAAGAGCACAACTTCTTGAAATTAGTATAAAGAATCGCAATTATACGCTATTCGATAAAAGTGATCAATGTTTCATCGTCTCTAAACATATAAAAGATTCATTGGCACGTGTGCGGGGAGGCTCGTGTTAAATTATTTAGGAGTGCGGTATCAATGTATTCAAACATAAAATGCACGGAAGAGTGATTGCGCGGTGCGTTATAAGAATTTTTTTCTTCTCATTCAGATTATTATCAATGATCTATTATACTTGTATTACCATCCATCCCTCAACCAGTCTAAAAATCAGTACTTTAAGTTATCGTCTCCAGACACATAATCAATATCGCACCTTTTATGGCAGGCGATTGATATGGACCACCGCACGTGGTCCAACATAAAAAATAATGAAAAAGTTTTGCTTTACTGAGTCGATGCTCGTCGACAGCTATAGGTCCAAGGTTTATACTGATGAATGTCCAGATAGTAAATCGTCGAATTATACACGAGGGAACCATTTCAAACACCGGAAAATGTGGAGGCCCAAGTATACTAATTAAGAAAAAAACCGAATTGGTTTCGCGCTTTTCAAAATTGATGGATTTCGGTATCAAGAAAGCACTGTTTCCTCAATAATGGAATTGTTTAATGTTGAGCTTGCACGTCCTTTTTAATCTGGCCAATCAGAGATACATTTTAAATATACTCTATGCGAAGCAGGAGATAAAGCCACCTTGCATTTACTATGTAATGTGAAACAGGATTCAACATTATTTTCCAATGTCCTGATAACATTTTGTGTGGGCAATATATTCCCAGAGCTCTTCAAATATGATAATATAGTAATTCTCGTGAGCCTTAGATTAAATACTGGTATGTACTTTGAAATACTGCTGTATCTACCATTTTTCAAGCTCATTGCTACCACGTCTTCACAAACTTGCTCCAGATATTAGACTTTAGGCTTAATTGAGGAAACTGTTACGAAAATACCGCGATATAAAATGAAAGTACTGTACAATAATAAGAAGCAACCAAGTGCGGAGAGATCGAATATAAGTGTTTTTCGGGTAATGCTCCTATCCTATCCAACATTTTGCAGCAAAGTAAAATGGGATCGTTATTCAATGCAGACTAACAGAGAAATGACCCAGAAAGGTTTTGTCTGCAGTTTCTACTTCATAGTTAACAACCCATATAAGACTCGCATAGGGTTTCTTTGCATCAAAGAAGGAGGAAAAAAAGGAAGAATATCATTTTTCAACAAAAGATGAAACGAAATCCATTCATGGCAGCCACGAAAACAGAAAAGACGTGTTCTGTGAATCTGATATCAATAACCAAGTTACGGGCACTGAAAGACGCCCACCGAGTACGTTATATGCTTTTAACAAAATGTATCGAACCATGTCCAGAAAACTATTAAATCCATTAAAAATTACTAAAAAAAACCGCTTTGCCTAGTTCCTAACAACTAAAAAAACAACCAAATATTGCGAAGGGCAAATATAGCATGATAAGTATTCCATTTCTAAACAAGTGAAAACGGAAATAAAAAACCATGCGAGTAGCTTTTAATAAAATATGTAAAAACGTTTTCCGAATACATTCATGATAAACTTTGGTTTTAAAACGCCGTTTTCACTTTTTTAATTGAAATTAGTTGCAGAGATAAGGTTTTATATAATTCTGCAATATACATGTAAGCCTACATGCATTTAATTAAAAAAAAATTGAAACAAAAGATGTATTCCCGGAAATGGCTTAGGAAAGAATTTTCCTTGGCAAAATTTGATGTAAGTTTTGAACATTATTGAATTTTTTTTTTGAATTTTTGAACATATTTAAAAATATTACTAATAATTATTTGCATATACTGTATAAAGCCATCGCCTTTTTTTTTCAATTCTAGTGACCATGCAGAACAGAATTAAAATATTTACGTAAATTTCAATAAATACTGCTGATATAGTCGTATAGCTAACACCAATCGTTATCCTTTTTTAATTTGATATTAAGACAAGATATAAAATATCCGATTATACTAAAACCCACTTAAATTAAAAATGTTTGTTGTCTCCTCGGAAAACACGTGTCTAAACTAGCTGTCTACTTTAAACGAGTAGCACACGTATAAAGGCAATTTCATAAAGGTTTCAAAACTTTCCGTAAACCATTTTCAAGAAACTGAATATAAAGCTTATCTACGAAGGAGTGCATGGCAGACCAGTCCAGGAAGTGAATGAATGGATATGTTGCTGGATTTCTTCCTCCCTGAGTGATGTTAGGAAGTCCATTTTGATCCATATTATCCATCCCCGACCATACAATGGCAGCTGCAGAGCAACACCCGTGGCAGTCCATTGTCAAAAATATTGAAATTTCCATATACCCGGGCGAAAAGTAACATATGATACCAACGGACCTTTGATAGAATACGAAATCACAATGTGCAATTGATGGCTGAAGGGTCATAACACTGCTCCTCGCTGCAGGAGGCAGTTTGGAGCAAATAGAAAATAGATTTGGAAATGTTGGTGGAATAGAGACGGTATACGGTAGTTTACGATATACCTCTCATCGATTTTTTCTTTCAAAAGAAACGCCCAAATGCACCAACAACAATACAATTACAATAAGAAGCGAAGATTCACGTTATCACTTTCGATATTTTTTTTTAAAAATTTGCCGTCATATTTTGGCAAGCAACAAACCGTGAAGTGATATGCATAAACTTGCGAAAGCGCCTCAAAATTTCGTTCGCACGCATAACCTACGAAATCTAATTATAATATAATGAAAACGTCAGCCAAATGTGCTAATATGCAGACATTGAACAGGCATCAACTTCAAAATTCATTATTAGAAATATTAATTATGAATATAATAAGCGCCATATGTTAAACCAGCTTTTCAAATTTAATCTAACATTGGTTGATATCTAAGAGGTGAGATTTTGCTTGAAAAAGGTTACGCCATTTCAATGAACATGTTTATATATGCACAGTAGAATTTCACAGCAGTTTTCAATCAACATGTCACTTCGTTTATCGATTAACTTAACAACTTGTAGGCACATTGAATCAACGACATAAATTATTGGAACATTTAAAATTATCTCAAGCATTAGCGATGATATGAATACATGTTCATCATCAACGCTGTACATGTATATTACACCTTACATATCAACATTACTCTTGAAGAAAGTAATGATATTAATCCATTTAAAATAGCAGCGCAGACACTACATGTCAAAAGCTCAGCGAAATTTACCACTATCTTTTTCTCTTGAGATTTTTGAGCTCGTGCAAGTGTTTTTTCACAACAACTTGAAGAAATTATGATAGACTTCCAGCACAAGTGCATGTGATAAATCAAAACTGAAGTTATAGCAAATTTTATAGATTTTTATATTTGTACAAAAAAAAACTAAGAGAAAATGGAGCAAAATTATGAGCAAAGGCGTGTTTATCCCATTTTGATTTATCATTTTCAAATCTCAAAATCACGAGAATCCTAGCACACTGTAAATTACTAATGCCATCAAAGTGAGATTTTTCTAGTTGGAAATTCACTCGATTTTCCCCTCCGTTTTATGGACAGAAATTTATTATTAGCTTTGCATTTTAAAAATGAACTTTTTTGTAAGCAATGATATCGTCAGTCAGTGTCGCTGCGCATATTATCCTCCATTATCAGCTCATGCAAAAGTTAGTCGAAGCCCGAAGCTTCCAGAGATTTCATTACTAGAATAAAGGAATAATCGAAATGCTTTTATTGATTGGCCCGCTTCCCAAACATGATTACAACTTTTATTCAAAGAAGACTGGAAAACGGAATTTTCCTGGCGAAGGCGATGTTCAATAATGGCAAGATAAGTGCAGTGATCCAGAAAACTGAATTCGTGATCTGCGGCGTTCTATTAAAGCAGATAACGCTGAAATTGAAAACAATCATTTGGCTAAATTAATTGGGCAGCTTATCTCTTTCAATAAACTTGGCTAATTAACATGTCAACTCCAGTCTATCAACTTGTCACCAATAAATGCTATAGAAAATGATTATGCAAACGAGGACTAAAATGACGTTCTTGTCATGTCATGTTTGACTAATAATACGCCTGATGCAGTATTTGGTTAAAAAAAAATCTAAAACGTTTGATCCAAAACTGTTCTGTCTTTAGTTGGCAATGGTGCAACGCCCGATTACTGCAACCGCTGGATGGTACTTAAAAATTTCCGCCTTTTGAATACTAGCTAATACAGCATAAACATCCCAGGGAAAAGACAACGTTATAAAATTTCTAGTTACAGTAATGGCCTGGTGTCACGATAAATAAATTTAAGAGAAATATAACAAGCAACAAGAGACAAAATATAATTACTATAATACTTTGTTAGCAATTTCGTAAAACGTCAACAAAGAAGACTTTTTGCAATAAATCGGTCACTTATGGGTTCTGAACAAAGTGCAACACTGAAGATATACCACGGTTCACATCTAGTATAAATTATACAGTAATTGAATTACGTACAATGCTATAGCCTCTTTAGGGAATGTACGACAAAAGTAAAGCATAAAAAACATGAGAATACATGCTGGGTGAAGTAAAAGCATTTGATCCGATTCAAGTTGACCATTCGCTAAAATGTTCTAGAGAAAAAACAAATTTATCATGCATAATGGATTTTGTGTAAACCTTTTCCAATAACTAATCATACATTACAATGGAACGCTCGTACAGTCGACCTCCATTACGACGTACTGGCTTAATACGAATTCCTGATAGTACGAAGTCATTTCTTACTATATCTTCGTTTAAAATTCAATTGACGATACACATTTTCGAGATCTCAATCATTCAGTCTTGATTTCGTTAAAACGAATCCAATAATTTCGTGTACTAGCTGCATGAGATCACAGTATACGAAATACCAGCATGTGCACTCCGCGCATTCTTCATGTCCATCTTCGCAGCGCCAACTTTCCGACTAGCGGCGGCTAAATAGAAAATGCGCATTAAGCCACGCCCATACTGTATATCGCTAGGCACTTGCCCTCGTAGGCAGCTTATCAAAATTTGATATGTTATGGTGCAGCATTTTTCGTCTGCTGACCACGTTGCCCAGAGGAAGCTTTGTAGCCAATTGGACAGTTTTATGCAACCCTGTGGGTATCTTTTCCTTTGTCAAGCGAGTGACACATCGCCTACGATACGATCATATCGCGTCGTATTGTTGGGCGATCATATGCTTAGCCGCCACCGTATCAATTCTTGCGCTGCAGTCGTACGATCGTACTTTCGGGACAGGGGAACTTGAAAGGTGCGGACACATAGTGACCATATTGGTATTACGTATACTTTGTAAACGAGTGCAGTCGACCTTTAACTTAAAGTATGCAATGTACAATTATTGTACATGTATGTATAGCATACTGTACACAGTACATCTAAATTTCAACAGGGATTAATTGATAAATAACGAATGCATTCCTGGTGTAATTATTCCAAAGACTGTTCAATTATTGAAAATGTCTCTGGTGTACTTTTTAGTAATTCCGGGACTTTACTGTATTAACTGACTTCGTGTTAACCTGTTTTCAACGAATGCTTGAGAATGAATGATAAATCAAACTGTTGATGTTTTGAGGCCGCTGCCGGCTTCCGTAGCGTCGATGACGTCACCGACGTGACGTGATCGGGGCACAGCTGACCTCTGGGCATAGTTCAAATAACATCGTAACTCTGTGTGAGTTAGCCGCGCACAGTAGCCTACTAACATAAACTCTCTCGAATGATTGTTTTGATTTGTTGCTTTTTGGCACAACTCACTAAAGTTTGTTATATGCATCGTACAATCAAATACTGTGTAATAGCAATCTGCTTCATAAGGAAGATAGGCCTACAGCTAAAAATAAAAGAAAACACGTTGACCCCATGCAGCTGAACCCAATATAGCTTGTGTTTAAAATCCTTAAAAACAACACCCATCGCGATCGACCCAAACAGTCGGCAAATTACTAGACTCATCCTAATTCATCCATTGTCAATTTAGGTTATAGGACAAGAGTTCCATAAGACCAATCTTCTAAAGAGGTCCAAATGTATTAAATGCGGCTATCTTGGCCCATAAAAATAGGTATGCCTGTAAGTGTGAAGTGTTCGCACGTTGGACGTTCGTAAGCGGTGTTTGTCCGTACAATAATAAGCGAGAGAGGGTGGCGAAATACTACGATAATTCCTCCTGATTCGTGGAAGAGAAACTGGGAGTACATTTGTGATAAGTTAGCATGCAATCTGCCACTTTTTTTTCACCCTTCCAAAATGGTGTAAAGGAAAAGGCGTTCCGCCACCAGCATTCCTTTCTAGTTCTTTAGAGAATTAGTTGGTATCAAATTTGGCTTAGCACTATATCTATACATGTACGCATTCGCCGTCCTTAAATTAGCGCAAGCAGGTCAAACTAAGGGGTTTGAAACTAGGGGCAATTTCTGCGCAAAATGTCAGCCGATAACGAGCGCCCCCTAGGGACTGCCGCTGCTTTTCGTAGGCACTTGCTCATGGGACACGTCAAAGAGTTCAAAGGGAATCATGGTCGTTTGTTCCGATCGAGGGATCAACGACAGCAACCAAATTTAATTTGCTAATATCACCGCTCCACCAATTAAGCATCCTTGTAACGGAGATCCATAATGATGCAGCGGGATGCAACGTACGTTAGATACTACAGTGCATACACGCTCGTCAAGATGAGGATAGCAAAATCCCACAATCGGCAATGGTAAAATTTCGACAGTATTTCCTAACTAACTTGAAAACAAACCCATGTGCTAAATATCTAATGGAAATTTGACTACAACATGTGTACATAATGTTTACAGATTGTGTAATTAGAAACAAAATTTTAATTAAATAGAGCGTTTAAAATGTTCTTAAGGCGATCTAAGACCTAACACCATGGAGCACTACTAACATTTACGTGTACTTTCTTTTTAATGAAGGATTATACATGTAACTTTTATATTTAATTTTAAACGTGAAGCGTTTAAAATCTAGGCATTTTAGACAATTTTAAACAAAATATCAGCCCTAGGTAGATGAATAATATACTCCAAAGGGGATAATGAATCTTGAAAATCATTTGCTGGAATGCTAGAGTGTTCCCTAAATCGAATGGGGTGCTTTCCATGTTTAATAATTCGATATGGAGCGTCATCTATGTGGAATAGTCACACTAGACAATAAAACATATGAATAAAATGAATTAACACGTTTTTAACTTAATTGTCTAAATTGAAGTCGATGCAATCTTGAGTTTATGAGTGCATTCTGTAAATACGGTATCAAATCTGTGCATTTTTATCATACATGTATATATTTAAGATTACGATATTCACAAAAGTGCAATTTTTAAGAAAAAAAAAGTGCGATAAATCTTTACATCAGTTCGGCTTTAATCGATTATCATCGGATCCATAAAAAACATTTATGAAGACCTACTTCGGCAGTCACTTCACTTAAATTATCCGAAAATATTGCCGTCAGCAATTAATGTTGACACACAGATAGAAGGAAAATTGCGTTTGAAAACGTGTTTTCTGGCCCGGAAAAGATTGATCAAATATAAAAATAAAATAGGGAATCTCGATGAATCGCGCGGTTCGCTTTTACATTTAATGCATCAAAAAAGTTGCGCAAAACGTTAGCAGCAGCCTCAAACGACAATTAACGCAAATTATTTCGACAAAAATCGATTTGTCTATAGCAAATTGAAATTCAGAGACGCTGCAGAGCAGAAGTAAGTAATTCGACAAAATCCATAAAATAAGTACAAATTTTCTCCTGAGAAACTCGTTTTATATCAAGGCCTCGGCCAATTAATAATCGATAATCGAGGCTGAGCAACGCCCCGACATCATATTTTCCCATCAAAATATTTGTTTCACACAGAGAAGTTAATTTTGGTGATGCATCTTAAGGGAGGGGGGTTAAGGTTCTCCCTGTCCCCCTCTTTGCTTTTAAAAATTCATGGAGGCAATCGCATTGTTCTCCTGCTGAGAATTTTCGTAAAAAATATTGAACACCCCCAATTCCAAACATAAGGTAGAAAATGATTGATAACCGCAACCGAGGGGGGTATTTCATGGTGGAGCCTTAATTTAATTTACCTTAAGTGCTCGCTTAACAATTGCCAAATTTGAGTTGAGGATCGTTCACAAATCAAGTCGCAACCAAACATCATGGACAATTTCTCAAGTAAAAAAATAAGTTTTGGTGAGGTTATTAAAAAGTTTCGTAATATACAAATTCATTATAGGTAGGAAACTGCATTTAAAACAAAATAACACTTGCTTCATGTTATTTATAATAAGCCGTAAAATAATCAGTGCCAAAAATATTTATTTTAAGTAAAATGGAGATAAACGTAATTTTTAATTTATCGCATACAAGTATTTTCATCATTTAAAATCCCTTTTTTTTCAAATTTAATGAAATTTCAACAATTTAATCCAAGTGAAAATTTGAAAGATCCTATAAAAAAAAAGTCCGAATTCCGCTTCACAATCTGAATTCTGAATTCACAAATAACGTGAGTTGATTAAAGAATAATTAATTCGTAACAAAAATTTGTGTTAATTGCCAACATGTACAATCAGTCAGTTGTCTATTTCATAACTTCTCTTCCATGTAAAAATTTACTAGATTCAGGAAAAACACAAAAGGAGGTTAAAATTTAATAATTACATGAACATTTGCTAATTGGTTTTCTAAAATTCCCAAAAATTATGCACAAATTAACTAAGATATTTTGCAAAAATAAAAGCAAAACTAATATACAGTTTCAGACCTTAATAAATTCCTTAATAATTACTAATTATTTAAAACGATCAAGACTAGCATGCTAACAAATATGAGGGAAAAGGATGGGAAAGTGTTTCTCGGCACCTATACCTCTAAGGGGGGGCTCCTAAAGAATCCCACCCCTGGACATTAGGAGTTTTCTTCTTAATTTACAACTCGTACATCATAAGGATTCGTTAATAATGGAGGGTGGTATCGTCTTAACCTCATAATTTGAAGGAGAACATTTTTTCAGCCTTCAAACAAATTAAGATTTAGGACTCTTTTACAAACCCCCTCATGCGGAGATGCCATTAAGATAAGCAGGTTTCGTCGGGGGACCCCGTAATTAAAAATTACCTCTTAAATGCATTTGTGGCGGGAATAATAATCCAAAACCCCATGAAAACCAAAGCTTTTAAAAACACCTTCATATAGCGATTTTCTTGAAATAATCGTGGTGCGGTCATGCAATTACAACGTGTGAATATTGGCCAATTATCAGTTCTTAAAATACTTAGCGGAAATTTTGGCAAATTACTCTACGGCTTATACTGTATATTGCATTCTTTTATGTGATTTTAATTCTGCCAAGTAGAAATGAGCTTGGAATAACATGAGCAGCTAGCATTCATCGAACATTTCCGACTTCGTAAGTATTCGATCACTCTTAATCCGATCAGCCATTTAATTCGATCAAAACCTTCAGAACGGATTTTTTCCTGTACTGTCCTATGTTATAAAGCCGATTAATTGGATCATTTCATCGCTTAATTCGATCAAATTACCACGTGTCTACATAAGGCAAACGCGCGAAACAAGTTTTAGCTTGTTTCATACAAGCACGGACACGTTTGGACAACGCGCATTTAAGCATCTAAAGCATCAGCGGGTGGACTAGCTCAGATGGATTTTCAGCGTTATTTTGAAATTGAAATTAAGCCGATGCATCAAGCACTACTTATAACTTTTTTTAAAAAACAAATATCATTTTAAACATATGTAAACTCATACTGTATATACGATTAAATATATGTATTTTTAAAACATAGAACAAATTATTTTGATAAGGTCAATTTTTAGCGTGTTTTTAACATTTATCGCTTATTTCGATAATCGCTGGAACTAACGTGATCGAATTAAGCGACTTTCTCAAAATAAACACGTCTAAGACGTGCACGATAGAAATGTCCTCAACACCAAACATATGGAAATTACAAATATGTTTTCAGTTGTCATATATGATTTTCAATAAGTAATAGACGAATGCTAAATATACAATATTTGTTTTACTTTTTATAAACAACACGCATAAAGCCATTATGAAAATATTTGTTCACAAATTGTGAAGCCAGTGCCCTATTAACACGCCCTTAACACATCTCATTTCCATACTGTCACAGTACACAAAAACGCATGCCCGATTTAATGAGCTGGCCCTTTTTATACACATTTAAAAACGGATGAAAATGTCAGTAGATATGCCAATGAGACTGCGTTTTAATCCGACATGAGCCTATCTTTTAGTGTTGGGATTTGTCAGAAGTCAAAGATCACGTTTTCCGGATCAAATCCTAACCATTTAGTGTCTGTCAAACTCGAAACCTCCGTTGAGTGCCACTTAAAGCCTAAGCAGAGTATCATTAGGAGCGTGACAGCTACCCCGTATCCATTTTGCACTATATGTACGCAACCCTATGCTGAAGCGCCTCTTGGATTTAGCATACAGTTATTTATCACGCAGCTAGGTTTTGAAATTTAAATTATTTGCGCACGAAAATCCCTCTAACAGCGTCGAGTAATGCACTTAAAATATTAGCATAAATCCACTATACTTTCAATGCCTTAAACCCGCCAGCGCAAATAGGCGTCGCGGGTTTGTTTCGGTATTTTACGATTCGGCCCATTCCCGTAATATCTGTAAGGTGCCAGGCAATAATCCCGGATTATTTTAATTGAAATTTACTTTATCGTTTTTGATTGTGAACTGAGTGCACTGCTGGCTATTTTAGTACGTCTCCGCCAATGTTTTGACAATGCTAAGCCATTCACCGCGTTTTGACACAATTTCTGAAAACATAACAAACGTTGAGCAGCGCATAAAATCGCAAAAAAATTCGGCAAACGTATATTTAAGACAATGAAATAAATGGCGTTTTGCTAATTAAAATTATAACTTTCACATTAATAACAACAAAAGGGTATAGACGCATAAACCGTGACGTCGAATAATCCTGCTACAAGCTTTGAAATCACAATTTGGAAAATAATGTATAAATGCATAATGTTTTCTGTCCCCTCAACGGTTGCTCAACCCTCATCACAAACAATCATTATACCATAAAATTGCATCCTGTACACAATTCGGTGATTCTAAACTATAGATGCGGCTAAACTCTAATGCCGTCCTCGTGCATTAAGCACGAGGACGGCATTAGATAATACTCCCCAAATATCACGATCAACATTCGAGGCCACTGACAATTTTAAGTCAAACATGTCGAATTGGGATACCGATCGCATGATTGTTTTCAAGAAACCACTTTCCGAACAATCCCATATATACTTAAATAATTGTTTTGAAAACTTTTCAAAGAAAAATGAAAAAATCCATGCAACCTGAAATCAATTTTCTTTTATCGTCTAGGCCTAATGGAAAACGATATAAAGCAAGCTCATACATAATCCCTCACAATAGGAAACTATGGAAAAAACGATGAAATATTTCTCTCCATCATACAAATTTGATAAATGGCGGGCGAATGTCGTTGAAAAACCGCTTTGTTACGATGCATTTAATAAGAAAAAAACACGTTTAATAAAAGCGGAGCGAAAACACGTCAGGCAGAACGACCTTTCGCATAAAATTAATCGTCCAGGAAAAATGCAACACCTGTTAATTTTCTCCATCTTAAAGCCGTTCAAACGCATATAAAAACACGCGAGTGCTGCACAACATCTCGTAACCATGGCAACTGCGCAGCATCCCAATAACCTACAGCAGTTGCACGTACAGCATCCAGTCTGGTATCCATGGTAACCGTGGTAAGCATCCTGTAAACAGCAACCATAGCAAAATCACATCGGTAATCTTGGGATGTAACAAAGGAAAGTATTAATGGTTGAGTATCCTTTATCAGAAATGCTTGGATCAGAACTTTTTCAGATTTTTTTTTCAGAGTTAGGGATAGCTGCACATGTACATGTATAATAAGAGAACTTTTGGGATGGTCCTCAAGTCAAATTACGAAATACATTTATTTTTCATAAACACCTTATACTGTATATGTACATGTACATGTATGTAGCAACACACTTGTACACATTTCCTGCAGGTAATTTTATACAAAACGTTTAATATTTTTGTTCATGAAACACATTGCATGCATGAAATGTAAATTTACATGTATATTTAAAAATACATGTAAGGAAACGATGCGGGGGTCTTGACGGCGCTCAAAAAGATTCTTATTTTGGAACATTTCGGATTAGGGATACTCAACGTGTAAAACTTCGCAGCATCCGAGCTCGTAACCATGGCAACTGAGATAACAGCATCCTACTTTGAAACGCACCCATGGCTACCAATGATACTAGCATTCCAACAACTCCGGTAGCCATGGCAACCAAACTGGCATCTTCTCAGCAAACCGCCATGGCAACCAAGCTGGCATCTTCTCAGCATGTCACCGTGGTAAACAAGAGCGCAGCATCCCAACAGATGACCGAGGCAATCACATCCGCGTGATTCCAACCATGATCGCCAATGGAGAGAGACTGACCAAAACCGATGACCGTTAATCGCGAACGGTCATTACGGCGCGTGCGAACGGGGATAATTAATCGAGCGAGTTAAATATTCATGGGGCAAGCATTAAATTAGCCACTAGACCAGAAAAAGAAAAAGAAATGAAAACGCGACCAAAACGAAGATTAAAAATGGCGGAAAAATCCATAGCACCTCGGCAGCTTAAGAGTTTCTGGAAAAAAATATCGACGATAAAATATGTTTGAGGTTGAAAAAAAATTCAAACCGCACGGTGATTGATGTCTCCTTCGAGCGGATTGTTTGCCGAACACGACTGCTTAGGTAATTACCACACTTTGGAGGGAAATAAATCATTTCGTGACAGATACCTAGCACTGGCATATGGACTTAGCGTAAATAGCTTTTAGGAGTCATTTTAGGTTTTGCTACACATCATTTTGATATCGTCGATATCGACCAGAGCTCCCCCCAACTGCCAAAAAAATATGGCAATAAAAATAACACGTGAAAAACGCAACTGGCACTCAAAGTGAATTTCAGTCGTTTTAAAAAAAAATTGAAAAGATACGGTTCATGTTAGAATTAATCTACGATCATGAATTCAATAGTGTCAAAAATGGGCAAAAAAACAAAAAATTATCGATAAAAAAACTGTTAAGCTCCATTTCCATCATATGTGGAAGTCAAGCCAAGATGCAAACAGTGTGGGTGGAGCTAGGTTACAAAACTAGAGAAAAAACTTGCGCAATAAGACTTTAGAAGAAGTAATATTTTTTAATATACATTATAATTTTCTACTATTCTTTGATAGACTATGTTAGAAATCGCTGATAAATTCACGCAAATCTTAACGGATTTTTGAAGAACTCTACAACAAGAATAACCGACCAAATAAAGAAACCGTGTGCGAACATGTTACAAGAATTGTTGGAAAATTCGTGAAATTCCGCCATTTTATTTTTGGGAAGAACCCTGCGTGTTCACTGTTGTTTTTCTTTCCACTGCATTATTTTGATTTAGTAGCACATTTGATAATTAATGGCCCTTTACGAAATTCGCATCGAGATAATGCGCGATGTAATTCATGGCGTTTTCGCGTTTTGCAGCGCTGAAAAATGATAAATGCGAACCTCATCATCTCTTCGAAGAGTGGCTCTAGATTTTGGACCATAAATCAACGAGTACATTTAATTACAGAGGTCAACAAAATGCGCCAAAATTGAAAAGAAACAATGCCACAAATACATTTGTCCACATTATACGAGAAAATGTTCAAGGATTGTCACGCACTTGTTTACAAGCCAAGGTAAAATCTCTTCTATGGAAAAATCATATAAAACAAGGGACAAACTCGCCACAAAAGTAATATTTCCAGCATCATAATGGTGAAGTTTGTATTTTCTAATTAAAAACTTAATTACAGATACTTCCCTCGAACAATTCTGCGCCGACTTCAACGTGAGCAAGAAGTTGAATAAATTAAGAGCAACTGGCTGCTTTATCCATTCGCGTGAAAACTCCCCGAACGACAATAACAATTCCCAAAAGCCTATTTTTGCGAAACTAAAAATTAGCAACTTTACTCCACATCGTCCAACTGCCCCATTACCAAATCTCAGCGTGGCCTTAAAATGAATCCAAGACGGACTTAAACTTTCCATAACTACACGAAAGTTACAGGATTTTCATACGCATTTTATCATAATTCTTGTCTTACCTTATTTTTACTTTTCGTTTCAGATTTCCATTCACACGAGTTAACATTTTCAAATTTGCTCTAAATATTTGGGACATACATGTATGTCATCATCATTATCCGCATTTATTTGAATATATGAAAAAATTCAAAAGAATGCGGATGAAATGAAAAGTACGTTCATTTGCATTATTTCTACAGTATATGTTCAATTTATTTTTCAAAAAATATTCAGAATAATTCTTAAATAGAAAAATAAGCTATATATCAATCATTGCATAAGTTCAATGTTATGGGAATGCAATATTCACACAATCGGAATTGATGTTCCTGGGCAGCGAAATTGTGGCGGGCATTACATCAAGCAGTGAACTTAAGTAATTACAACAAATCTGCATTAATTAATAGTGAATTACGGAGAAAAGTCGCGTCTCTGTACTGTAGGCCTAGCTGCGATGCTGGTCTGCTGTCGGATGCCGAAACTGTCGGTTGTTGAGTCCATCCTGCCCTGCTGACGCTCGCGTCGTCTGCAGATTTTTCGTCTGCTGCCTTACGCGCTGCATAGCGTCTGCTCGACTAATTTGAACGTTATTTGAGCGATTTTTTTGACATTCTACTGCTTCGCGGTAGACCTGACTTCTCTGTCTGCCCTTTCCGGACTGAATTGAATAAATCTCTGTGTACTGTGATCTCATCATTGCTGGTTACATTGACATATGGCTTCCATAATGTCATCGGCAACACCAGCACAGAGTGCATCCTTAAAAGATGTAGCGATG
>JAQGAO010003713.1:0-16489 GCA_034697705.1 Ommatoiulus sabulosus | reverse complement strand
CTGACCCTCAACTCTAACCCATAACTTGGGTTTACGTGATCTTAGGTTATGTGCTGGGTTGAACCTCTTTGGTTACTGCTACCGTTAGCATATTTCGCTCAGCTTATTTTCTGTGTCAAGTAAAGCCCATTTGCAAATGCGCGACACTACATATATCTTTTCGACCCGTGTCCCGCTTTCGCAAACACGCTGAATTTTATGTATTTGTTCGGTGCATTTCCTAACGCCGTTTTCTAGCGCTGAATCATCCATCTAGCTCGCAGCTCCTCTCACTCCTAAATCCAATCGATATAAAACTGCGAAATTTCACAGCGTGCAATTGCCCGCGCGCTGTGATTTGAACTGGCTAGCACAGTGGCACATTGCGGGTTGGGGGGCTCCTCCTATGTCGGTGTATTTTTGGGGCTTGGCTGACACTCAATGGTAACCATTGGTTGCTCCTTTCTAAGGCGACTTCAATAACCCCTTTTATCATCGTTTTCACAACAACCGTTTTCTCATTCACAAAGCTATTTTCTCCCCTATCTTCTACGCTGCATGCACTCAGTCTGCCTGTAAGATTTTTGGCGACGCATTTTTTTTATGCAAACTTTTTTTTTCATTCCGACCCTGTTGCAAAATGCATTTGAGAGGATGTTTTGACGATGGATAGGGTACAAAATGGCCGCCGTATTAAAAGAGCATTCGTCCTGTGACGAGCAGCGATGAGCTTCGCCTATTTCGTCTAAGCTATACATCTTGGAGGAAGTGTGTGGGGAGCATCCTCCTTCCTCAACAGTGACGTCACGGGGTGTATATTTGGGCCCGGGTTGGTTGCACCGAGTCGAACAGTCGAAACTTGTGCGAAATGTGCGAAGCTGCAGTGCGCAGGCGCGAGCCACCACGTGCTTTTTGAGTTATTTGGTGAATCGCTTTGGCTTGGCGGCGCAAGGTGGATATATTGAACTCTGCATGGCGAAGTCACAACAAACGAAATCGAGTGGTGAATTATAGCGGCAAAGGCGGAAAATCACTCTAATCTTGAGTGGGATTAAAAGTGCACATGCGCGGACGCTCATAAGGGATGCCACGAAGGCCCCAGACAGGGTTAGTAATATCCGTTTATTTATTGTTAGCAGATTGAGGGACGTTCATGAAGTCTATTTTGGGGGGGTTGGTGAGGAATGGCGCGTGCGCCAGGATTTTATAGCCCCATAAAAATCACGTTAACAGCTCGTAGAAACGTCCTCCTCGTGAAAACGCAAATTTCAGATAAGATTATGGACTCGTTGAAGTGATGATAAAGTGAAATTTCTCCATTCAGAAGGGTCAGATTTGAGATTACGAAGGCGTGGACTTAATTCTGTTTTTTTTTTTTCGGCGATAGAACGATTCATGAACCATTGAGCGCGATTAAGAATAACGACAATAATGTTGCTAGAATAATTTTTTGCTAAATTCCGATTTTTTAATTAATGTACTTTTTGATTTTTTCAACTTTTGGTAGAAATCAAAAAGAAAAACCAAGAATTAAATGTATTGCAAAAGATATCGTTGATT
Organism: Ommatoiulus sabulosus; assembly: GCA_034697705.1. NCBI lineage: Eukaryota > Metazoa > Arthropoda > Diplopoda > Julida > Julidae > Ommatoiulus > Ommatoiulus sabulosus. The sequence goes on along the minus strand of JAQGAO010003713.1, from coordinate 14,950 downwards.
TTGACGGCTGTGCTCAAAACTATTCGATAATTTAATAAAGATCTTCGGAAAGATTCTCGCTTAAAATGCATTCATGAGTAAATCATGACGAATGCAAGTTTCCGTAATGGGCTTAATTGGTTTTTGTTTGTTAATCCACGATGTCATACGCGATTAAATCTAATCGGGGCTTGTTATAGGTTTGTTCGTCACATAAACCATGGACGAATTAGCCAACCAAAAGCAAACAGAAATGGAAATCATTTTTTTTTACTTTTGCACTTTCCTAGTTTTAGGCATTCCTCAGTTACGAATTCTCGCACTGACCTGGATTTTATTTGCATAAACTTGGAAATTTGTCACTTTTCGTATTTTTTAGGTTAAAACAGAAGTTGAAACCCAAGTCATCTGCTGACTAACATATTTGCGATTTCATTGACCCCTTAAACACGTTGATTGACGTGTATGACAAAAACTCCTGCACTAAGCTCTAACGTGTTTACAAGAGCTTACATTTACACATTTTGTTTGCGGCAATATGTGAATCCCCCAATTATTTACAGTCTGCCATCAGTGCCTGTTGGGGTCTTCCATAAATTACGTTACGTAGTTTTAGTTCTTTTTTTAAAAGAGATTTCCTTGCTTTCCCTCTTTATTAATGGAACTTTTCAAAAAACATTCTCAATTCGATGCATCACATGTATACATGTAAGGGCGAAGCTCTAACATCTTAATGACTTGCTCATCAGCACTCAATATGAGACAAACACACTAATTAAGTACTATGGGCAAAATAATGCACTTAAAGAAAATTAAAAATTAATGAGGACTATTTATAATAGGCAACATTTCTAATTGCGGGTGCCTAAAATGCTCTTGTATAATTAAAGATATAATCGAAAGTATTAGTTTACATAATCCATTAGAAATGTAAAATCAGTGAGGGCATTGCTCCTATACCTACAGGTACATGTAAATATAAAATGCAACTTGACAATAATCGATAATAAAAGCATTATAAAAATCTTTTGTTCGAAAAAAAATTGACTAAAAATATAAACAAAATATTCAGCTGAAAATAAATATTGGCAAACTTTCTACATTGAAAGTACATACCACATATTTTGGCACTTTGTTTACGAGTTATAATCTTGGCATAGGACTAAGCTGTCAGGCTTTCAATAAATATTTACTTGTCCAGTAACAGTTTTACTAAAATGGATTACAATTTCAGCGATTAATTTTCCGCTAATTTTAATCATTCTATCATTTATCAATATTAGTAAAAGAACGCTGATAGCACACCAGCGTGCATTTTTGGCGCTTAAAACTGGCAATGTCTCAAAACTTAGTTTTCAAATTTTGCCAGCCATGAGACTCTCTAAGAATATAAACTTTGTTTACTGAGCCACATGCGCAGTGCAAATTTAAAACTCCTTAAATTTATGTTTTAATAAATGAAAATACATATACAGTATACCATTAACCACATTAATTATACTAAATGCACCAAACTACTGTAGATGTATTAAACGTCTGAGTTTAAATGTTTGTAATGCTTATAACATTAAATAGAGTTTGAATCTGATAAATTAAAAGAAACTAAGTCACATTTTATTTCTTACTGTACATAAAATTTAAGGAATATTAGGGCGTATTTTTTATGGAATTTCTTCATGAAGTTAACACGAAAGTAAACGAACACGATGAATACTAGTGGTCTAAATTAGATTTCCGAGATATTTTATGCTGTAAAATATTTTCCATGAACATTGACGGTTTTATTTACTTCTAAATTATTGTCTAACACTTTGTACAAGATCCTAGTTGGTAAAAAAACTAGACTTAAAACATTAAAAATGTAGTTATTTTCTTTAACAGTCTTCATTGCATAAAGGCTTCAAATATGTTCCCCTTCCGTTCCATGCAATATTTTAACTAGCTTAACTTGTGTTTGAAAACCCCAAACAAATATAATACCCCATTACACCTATCTACATCTGTAATGTTATTGCAGTTCAAGATTGTGATGACTTTTTACGACGGAGTATTTATGTGCCATAAACTTAAGTTACATTGCATTCAGTCAAGCCTTTACGCCCTTAAAACAGTTATACCCTATTAAATAGCTTCATAAAAACAGTATATTTGCGTGGCTAGTGTTTTTGAAAGTGAAAGGATACACACTTAACATTCAAATGTACACAACGCACTTTTGCTATCCCATAAGGACTATAGGATATCCTGTTTAAAATTCTATACAATTCAATTTAATATGGCTATAATGGTTTAACATCACGTAGAAACCATCCAACTTATTGTCAAACTTCCTCAGAGTACTTTAAATTGTTATTACTGTTGCTCATTAATTGAAATCGTAACTAAATATTTGATAAACATTCTTAAACAACACATTACTAGCTATAGGATAAACTATCCAGCGTTAAGAAATCCGTGATTCAACGCGTGACCCAGTTTTGACTCATATATAATGTTTAGTGATAATGCGATGAATTAGACACTGACATTAATACAAACCTTAAAACAGTAGAGTGAAATCTAAATATTATTATGAACATTTACCTGTACAGTACAACGAACATGTATATGTGTGCTTCAAATTTAAATCTGAAATTCTACAATTAAGCCGGTGTGTTGAATTTGAAAACAACAGAATTTTAGATCATAGTACAATTGTAGATCACAGTAGCACTACATGTATGTTGATGCTCGCAGGATTTCCAAGAGATGGCGACTAATTTCCGGTAAACATGCAAACGAAGTTATCATCACTTGCATCACGCTGAGGAAAGGCTCATGTTAAACATCAATTACAGGATATATCACCCATCACATGTTCATTACGTGTAATTGCGTGATTGCATTCCCCGTTTCGATTGCAATATCGAGGAAGTGTAACTTCCAGTGCGAGTAAATCGACGCAAATAAATGGAGAGAAATTGTTGACAGTAATAGACCTATCCATTTTTGTTTTAAGGGTGCTTAAACATGTACGTTTATTTTGATTTAAAAGAGCGATGAATGTGTCTTGACAGCGAATGATGAAACTCGTGTAAGCAGAATTCGTTGGCTGAAACCAAGTTATCATTACTGCCTTTACGAGTAGGTGCGCCAGACAAGGTTTAATGGAAGTTATGACAAGGGACCGTAAGAATAGAAATGATGAGCCCAAGGTTATGCAGTCTCCTTGCAAAATCCCAATTACGCTCGTACGACGCCATTTTATTGCAGTAAGTGCCGCAAAGAACCTCACATGTCACTTTGGAAATCTTTATTTACAAGTATTTATGACATTAACTTCAGAGACATTTAATTGTTCAGTTTTACACAATAATTACCCGATACTTTTCGAAAATAAAAACGGATTAAATTATTATCCAATTCATTATCAATATTCCTCGGGAAATGAGTTTGAACATCTCATATAACTTTTCAATAAATTTCAAGTTAGTTGTCTCCCTGCAAGAAAACGGTCATCTGCTTTAACTGATCGTAAATTGAAATACACGCGAATTTTTATTTGAAAATAGCACAATATACAGAAAATGTGCCATGAATGAGAAAATACAGTAATCCTGGACAGTTAAGGGCGACTTTAGTGAAAAAGAATCATTGCAGTCTTTGAAAAGCTTTGCTGCAAAATAAATGGATTTTCGTTTCAATTTTTGGTACATGTACTGTACGTGCATCCGAATATTGTACGGGAATTAAAAAGCACAAATGTCATTGGCTACAGCCGATGAATAAGTATAGTTTAGGGACGGAGGGACAATGGCTTTCTAAAACTGGCGAGGAAAAACGAATCACGGTTTTAGGCAATAAACGATTTCAAAAGGAATCAGATGGCAATAGGCCAAAGTAAGCAAAGCTTTTGCAGTTGTTAAAAAATACTAAAAACGACATGCAAATTTTAAAGCTTTTCAATGTGGACGATGGCATTTTATCTCAAAGGCTTATCGTTTTCGTCATTCGTGCACCGAGGAAGACAACTTATTCAGAAGAAAACAGTCGTTCTTATAATTGGATATCATGCAAAAGTTTGACCAAATCATAAGCATAGCATGAATCACTTTGGAACAAACATGTAAAGTACAAGCTATTCAAATCACCGATGCTTTTGGGAGGAACACATGTCTGCTGATCTTTAATCAAGCGCCTTACTTATCTCTGGATGAAGGACATTTACTGCAGGTTAACATGAAATCAAACTTCGTACAGTAGTTATCTATTGACAGTTCTCGACCAGCCCTTTGAACACGTCACTTCCTTTCCTTCCCTCTTGGCTAACACAATTCATTAGTGGCGCTCGTTTGAAAGGTCTCCAATCCAATACACATGTACTTTAATTTCACATGGCATTAATTTCGCTTCCAAAAATAGCCTGGTGCCGGTGGTTGCCACCGACGATTTCTGCACACCCCCAAACGTTTGCCAACTTTAAACGCGATCCACCGCAACCTCATCATCGTCATTAGCAGCGCCGCAATTCATGCAAAGCAGCAGCAGGCCTCGCGGATAATTTATGGTTGACATATCCATATTTCTGCACCACACGCTCCATTGTTTTTTGGCATTGGCCTTCTTTTTTCGGGACTCCTGCAGGGGCGCCCTCCCATTCTTGTTGCGCAGCTTTTAGCCGGAGCGCCGCAACCTTATCTCCAGAGAGATAGGGGTAGAATATGGCCTTTTCGATCGCGCATTTGCACCATCTTGGCAAACCTGATGCGAAAGAAACGCGCTGATAATGAGATATTAGGGGGGAAGGTGTCGGTGTGGCCAACTCTGCATAAAAATAGTGACGGTGGCTTTATCGCCGCCATTAACCACGTGCTAGTTTTCCACCTGCCTACGTCACGGTGAACTTAGCTTGGGTGTGCCTTATTGTCACATTGTTATCATTAGCCAGCCGAGCAATACACGTGTTTCCAAACAGGGACTGAAAAAGTATTAGGATATATCCCGAGCATCACTGCCAGCGCAGTGACGAGACAAGATTGCTTTTTGCATCGCTTAACGACGTTGCGATCGCACCTAACGTCTGACGCAGGAAACCATCGTGTTAAGTTTTGATGATCAGAAAGGAGTAAGTATACAAGGGGCAGATCGGCCTCAACAGCCTCGCTTATTGGTGTACGAATAAGTGTCGTCTCAACTTCTTGTTGTATCAGTGTTCCCGGTTCGTATCGCTATGCGATACGATAAATATATATTGTACATGTACATGTATAGATGACATTGGACATTTTGGAATTATCATTGAAAGTTCAAGTATTATCGATGTTGTAAATCAGTAGGAATAAGATAAGAAACGTGAACACCGAGAGACTATAACAAATTCTCGAAAAACTTGGCATGATGCGCTGAATTTCGGAAAAGCTAATGAGCTTGTACTTTCTATACATTGTATTGGCGTACGGATAAAATGTTGCTGCAATTGCATAAGCATAAAATGTAGCTATCATACTGTGTATTTTAAACTGTTTTAGCATACATGTATAAGGGGTACTTGCACTTCAGCAGTCACGGGTGAAAAATCGACATGCCGATTGGTTTAATATTCCCTCAAAGTTGTCGTTGTTTGAAAATCAATCAATGAATTTCTTTTGCACGCGTGACTTCTCTACTACCAAAGTGCGATTCACAAAGCTTATGTCTGAGCACCTCTTTTTATCATAATTCCGATTATCTCGGATTACAATAGTTTAATCTGCGTTTAACACGGTTTCTAGAGTGTACACTTTCTATAATTATTTTTTCATATAATCGGTTTTTAAATGCCAATGTTAATTACTGACATTTGGAGTGGCGGGACTTGTAACCTCATTGTCATGTTAACCTTGTGACACGCCATGACTTCTGCTGAATTTTCAGTACATGTATTAAGGAATTAAAGCATTGTCAGTTTTCGAGAACTGACGTTATATCTTTGAAGATGGAACTAAAATTAATAAAATCAAAATCTATAACATTTAATTTACTTGGAGTGAGCGGTTTACAGATCCGTTGAAATTTTTTCTACGTTTAAAGCCATGACACTTACTCTCATTGGAGAAATTTTAACCCAATGGCAGTAGGTAACGTCGAGTTACAGTATATGCCAGAGGATCTGCTGCCAAGCTTGTCGTTGTTTATCGTCTCAATTCAGATAGAACCCAAATAACCTTCATTGTCATGGAAGTTATTTGGATTGATATGGTAAATATTTGCTACTTTTTATTGTAAGTATTCGCTTAAAGTGGTATGTGCATGGAACCACTGTTGACATAATACCCTTTCATCCAGATAAAACAAAAATAGGGTATATACCAACCGGATTATTGAAGATGCTAATATTTAAGTCCCTTATAAAGTTAAGGATATCCCTAGGACATCATAATGAATTCGTGGCACTTATAATAATTTTAAAATTCAAAAAATGCATTATCCATTTTTGAAAAAATGGGGGTCCTCATTTTAAATTAAAAAAGGGACCCCCGGATCCCCCATAGGGGGTACCGGGGAGACTTTCATTCTTGCATAATTTAAAAGGCAAGTTAATATTATTAATCTTGTATTCTGATAACTTTTACGATTTACTATTTATTTTAAAAGATATTAAACAAATCATGATAAACGGAACACCCGGTATATATACTGTATAGCAATCCGTTTGAAAGGAGTGATAGCGATTAAAATGCATTTTGATAAAGCAGACGCTGCCTATTTTTTCTGTCGTCTGCTGCACATTTTTTCTCACACGACGTTTTCGGTTCTGAATGTTAGTCGGAAAATTGGCGCTGCGAAGATGGACAGGAGTAATGCGCGAAGTGACCATACAGGTTTTACGTATACTGTGCTTTGAGATCCGCTCTCCTATTATTGCCCTATGTAACGTATAAAAGGAATGTGATTTCCCGACAGATTTAGTCAGGAGTGAAAATAAATAACCTTATTCTTGCATTACTTTGATTTCAACTGTTTGCTATCCAAAAACATATCCGCGAAACGAAACCGCACTTAAATTGAGTGCACTGGAGAGTTATGGGAGGGAAATGCAATAAATGCAATATTCTACATAACCCATTCTCTTTTCGAACGGAATAAACGATTAAAGTAATCAGATTTGCAAGCATTTTATGTCGCGAAGGATAATGCTCAAGGGTAAACTCAAAAGGTCTGGTGAAATCATGTCTACTGTAGAAGAGATTCAAAGAAAATTTCACCAATTTAGAGTGGACAGATTTGAGAAAACTTGTGAATCTTAATTTCTAAACATGCACGCTATACAAGTATACATATGCAGTATACTGTAATAACGATGCAGAACAAACTTAACTGCTGAAAGTTAAGCTCTACTGATAAAACAATTTGAAAAAATTCCCTTTTTGAGTTAACCATCTCAACGATTTAACATGTTGTGAAACTTTAAAATTTAAAGTTGATAAAACTAACAATTATTCCAGATTTTTTAAAATAAATGACTTACCTTACATGTAAGTGAAGCACAAGAGTGTTGCGAACACACGTTTTTAACTTTTGTATAGAAAAATTCTCGTAAGAACCACCATTTTGAATCTGGTAATATCGCACGATGGCATTTGAATCATGTCGTTAGCAACGTAATCGCAAATATTGCTTCTTCACCAAATCTAATGAAAATAAAATTAGTTTAGCATCAGTGCCGTTATTAAACGTATTTGAAGATATCTAAGAAGTTTTGAACATCGGGTATATTATTTAATTTGAAGCAAAGTCGTTAAATTTAAAAAATAAGTTCTATAGAAAAATAATAAATAAACCGTGGACTAATCAATTAAAAATTTCCTTTTATGACTAGACACTAATGAATATAAAAAGGATGTAAATGCTGTTTGATCAAGATTAGCAAAATGCAAAACTCTTCAATAATGATGCAAAATTTGAAGAATTCAGCTACATGTACTGTATTTTACCAGTTGTTAAAGCTTAGCACGTATATAAACAATCATTGAAATGAACATTTTTTTTTAATTTTCAGGAAAGTGTGCAATAATTGCAAATGTCCAAGAGAAGTTCATGACGTATATCATGAAGAATTCGTTAATGTTCGAGATCGGATAGGCTTTAAAACGCCGCCTGACCCCTCCAAAAGGGTTTCAAGGGAGAGATCTATCCAGGAAGGATACTCTTGGGTGCCTCCTGGATTATCCAGTGAAAAGGTAAGTCGTACATGAGAATAACGCATTTATAATATTCATTTAAGGGAAAAATACTTGTGAGAATATTCATAATCCACTAGTTAATTACTGTACGTCACAGGGATGGGGTATGCACTCAAGTTAGCCATACCTTGCTTTTATTACACAAGTAGAGCAAACAAGGCACACCTTTGAGTTAAAAGTCAACTGTGAAAGCTAAAGGGGTGGAGCGCTTTTAAATCGATGAGTTTGCGAAATGATTAATTAGCAATCGTGACATATTCATGATTCTGAGTAATAATGAGTAGATGTTACTTGTTCAGCTCTGTCAGTTTGCAATGATATAATCAATTACACCATTTACACGCTCTCCCTCAAATGAAAGTCCGCAACATTCTTGTAATGTTACTTAAGATAAACACAATATTATGGTAGGAACTTAGAAATATACTTCTGTATTAGTAAACCAGTGTATTTTTTATGCAAAACTTATTTTCCATCTAAAAGATAAAATAAAACTTTCCACTTTCTATTATATTTTATTAAATTAATTTAATATGTAGCATTATTGAAAATGTCACACCACATCCCGTTAAATTCAGAACATTCGCGTATTTATATTTCCATTAAGAGATAAAACTAAAGAAAAACAAACTTGAAATTACCACCGTTGAGTAGTTTTTCGTAGGTTTTTCGTAAAAGTATAGAATATTTTTATTTTTAAGAAAAGGGGTACATTTCAACGTTTAAAATTGCATATTTTTACGATTACATTAGCATAAAAAAGTTTACAAACCTAAATTGCATTACAAATTAAAAGAAAATAATTTCTTGGCAATCAGAGCCGCAAATGTCGTTGAAATTAGCAAATTTTAATTTTGGTATTTTACATTGCAGTTTTTATATGGTTTATAACCCTTGTATCCGTAATGGAAAAAAAAAGTACACAGAACCGTTTAAAAGAAAGATTACAATTACTTGATTTACAGTATACTATCTCGCAGTATGGCTAATCTAGATGACCCGATTACTTTTTTTTATAAAAGTTTACAATTCACCCTTTCATAACATGAAAAAGATTCACGTTAGATAGACGAGTTATATTTCAAGAGGGAAATAAATATGGAAGTTATAATGAAGCTGAAGCTTTTATTAATCTTCCTCAAAACGAAAGTGTGTATACAAATTGCAGGTTTAAGGGTTATAGACCGCATACTACAACTTTTTCTCGTACCAGGCCCATCAGTTTTGATTGGAGTAAATTTGTAGATACATAAAAAACGGAATTGTGTCGAAATGTGAAAAGGCTCTACAAAGTAATGGTCATTCTCATTTCGACCAATAACGCGCAGGTTATTCTCGATCGCAGGACGTTTATCCTAATGGGCCATGCCATACTCTACAACTTGTATTCTGTGAGCATGCTATCAAATGCGTCCTATTTCCCACCGGGGGACATGACCATTTCAGCTCGGACCTGACTCCAAATGGTTATATTGAGCTTGAGATGCATCACAATAGTGTCCTGATATACTGTATACCATAGATACTGTATATTTGTTATCTCGACATTCAATGATGATTATGCTCCCTGCCCATACTTCTAATCCACCAAATGTTTTTATTATCATTTCTATCCATGCGTTACAGAAATTAATAATATTGGATTCAGAGGTTTTTGAGGGAGATCGGAAAAATATAGTAGGCCTAGATCCCGGTCTGAGTTTTTGTATTTCGCAAAAATATCCATTTACCAATCGCATCAAACGAAATTAAAGTTATTTTATGATCATCGTGTTATTTATCTGTGATAGTGATTGCAGCTTACCATTTCAATGAAATCTTTTTCTAACGTCTAATCAGACCAATTACATACTTCAACTTGCATGTATTGTGATAACAATTACTTAATCGTCCTTTAACCACATTATCATTTAACCTATATTGATCACAATGAAGTAACTCTCCCGCCCCCCAAATTAAAAATATGTCGACTATATTATCTGAGATTGGTGATTGAAACTAAGAATTCAGTAGAGAAATTTTACCATGGATTATTTAAGACAATTCGTTTTATTCATATGCCATAAGTTTATTGTAGGATATTTAAGAACCGATGTTTAAGTTACTTGTTTTATGTATAGTTATCCCGTAGTTAGTCAGTTGATTGTCAAATAAAGCATTTCATTCAACCAATCACATATTCTTTAATATACTTTTCATATAAAAATCCAGGAAAATATCTATAGAGCTTAGGTGTTGTTGGCACGCACTCTATGCAGTTTGCAATAATACATGTACAGTATATACAATTTTAATTGACCAAAAATCGACTTTAAATTTATAGAGTTAATTTGTGAATATGCTGAAAAAGGTTTCAGAATGATAAATTACTCCTTTACGCACTCTACAAATGAAAATAATAGAATTTAAAATGCACCATATTTTAATATATTTTATCAAAATAACATTTTGAAAATTTAAGATAAGAAATGGGAAATAAGTTTATTCCATAAAGAGCTAAATGTAACCTTTAGAGTGGATAGTTTTTTTTTTGCATAGAGAGAGAGTGAGCGCATACATGTATACTGTACGTTATCCATTTCAAATTATGGGACCATGTGGTGCATAACGTACGTCGCTTCAATTCAATTCAATTCAACTCAGTACCCTACAGTCAGCAACTAAATGTCATATGGTAGGGGGATCGAGCCTATTTTCAGGAGAAAGCTCCTACTTCAGTTGTGATCGACTTAGACATCATTGTTAAATTGAACTTGAATTAAATTTAAACTATCGTCAGGAAGGTTATTCCATCGTCTGATCGCGTTGCAAAAAGAAAGACTAATAGTAAGCATTCGTTTTAGTACGGAGCTCAGTCAGAGGTTTAGATTGATTATGTCTACATCTACAATGGTTGTTAGGTGCGAATTATAAGGTTTATTAAAACGTTTAAATAAGCCCATAGATAAATTTTCTCGTCTCGCTCTCAATGAGTCCCAATTTAAAGAGTGCAGTATCTGTCACACTTGCCGAATGCTGGTAGTTTTTCTTAACAAACCTGGCTGCCCTCCGTTATACCATTTTTAATTCCAGGATTTTATTTATCCTGTGAGAGTTCTAAATAAGAGTGGAGTACTAAATGCCCCATAACACTATGAATTTTAATTAAATGTCAATTAAAACCTGGAAAAGTCAGGAAAGTCTTAGAGCTTTCCTGCAATGTAGCAGTGTTCTGCATGGATGCAAACATACGACAAGCCCAGAAGTCATTTGTTGTGCGGCGATCGATAAATAAATGTTGTAAATTGAGCCATTAAACTAAATTTTTGACACCCTACAACTTTCTGATTGACTTTTTCTTCGTAGCTATTACCGTTTAAGACATAGGTATATAATTGTATTAAGTGTATATAACACTAACAGCATTCTATAAATGCCCCATAACACTATGAATTTTAATCTTTAATCAGGAAATCTTCGGTCCTGAACACGCATACGAGTATAGGTTTGGAAAAAATGGCTTTTGAAGACAAATGAAAACCGTGCTGTCATGAAATTTCTGGGGGAACTTTGTGATGCTTAATTTCGTTTCATGATATGAGTGTATCATGTTCTTAATGTGTATTCCAGTCTACAAAATAATATTCGATATGCCCGCTTTGAAGAGGAGCATGTTTCACGTGCCAGAGCACTGTTCCAACGGGCTACGGAGATTTTCTCATATGATCTTGATGACAATTTTTTTGTTGCATTTGCAAAGTTTGAGGAAAGTCAGAGAGAGGTGCAAAATGTTGACTGAAATTGTTTATACAATTTTAATTAAAATTAGATTCATTTGGGTTTGTTTCCTTTAGCACAAGCGCGGTTATATATTTATATGCGGTTTATATACAAATACGCTCTCAACCGCACTCCACAATCACAAGAGATCTTGAAACAAAATCTTTTATACGAGAAAAGAAATGGAAACGTAGAAGAAATTGACCACGCTGTTTTGATAAAAAGGCAATGTCATTATGAAGAGGTACAGCTGCATACAGGGTGAACCTTATGTCTAGGCTCTTTTAAATATCTTTCAACCACTGGTGTTAGGTAAAATGTGTCGAAAATAAATGAATAGAACGTGATGCGAGGATTCAAAAAACCTTGTCAAAACTCACGCAGCACGTCATTTTCATGGCACATGCGAGTTTAATATCTAAACTGTAGGATAGAGAGCAAAACGTCGAATTAGAAAGTGGCTCAGCGTTGCATAATTAGTGTAATGGAAGTGTTTGTCACATTGATTATCGCTCCCATTGCAAAAACAATTTTTAGTTTCACTGATGCGTGCATCCTTGCATAGCATCAGTGCAAGGCAGGAAAGCTGTCACCGAGTCGTCAGGGGCATTCGAGTCATGTCATGTAATCTGAAATAGGATTACAAGAAGCACAACCAGATCAGGGCACCTTCATTTAATGTTTTTTGACAGCCAATTACAATCATCGATGTACACTAGTTCAAATTCAGGTGTAATTGAGCTTTCCTGCCTTGCACGGATGCTATGCATGGATGCACACATCAGTGATGTTAGAAACCACAATGTGAGAAGGTTTAAAACTGTTATACTGTTAATTTTTTGAAAGGAGGCAGACAAATACTAAATAGATAGATTGAACATAAGCCTAATGAACGGGTATATTTCACTTTTATAAACTTCAAGGTTCGAAATAAGGAATTTGAAAGTGCACGGCTACTATGCCCGCCATATCCGTTACACGTGTGCGTTAATGTTACTCTTAACATGTTATTTTTTAGAAAAAAAATTGTCTGCCGCATTTTGTTACTCGCTCCTTAACTATGTTACTGTTTAATGTGTCTTTCAGACTAAAAAACTATGTACGGTTCGCCAGCTTTGAAGAAGAGCATGATTTTAGACGTGCTAGAGCCCTATTCGAACGGGCTTTGGAAGTTTATTAGACACTTAATGAAAATTTTTTGGTTCAGTTCGGACACTTTAAGGCAATACAGCGAGAGGTAAAAAATGTTGACAAATTGTTTACGCGATTAATATTTGATTAGTGTGTTTTTTTTCGTTTAGCACGAGCGTGTACGTGTAATATATCGATATGCTCTGAACAGATTTCCAAACTCAATGTATGTACACATTGCAGTTTAAAGCACATTGTATTCACTTTTTTATACAAATAAAGTTTTCGATAGAGCGTATATTCTCTTCAGTATATGCACATTGGATGATGGAAATGATTGAAAGATGTGGCCATGTCAACAAATGTGGATATATCTGGCCATATCTACAAATCAGGAAAATTCTGGCCATATCTACAAATTAAGATAAATATGGCCATACGAGAAATTGGCCAGAATACCTCAGATATGGTCATATCTCCAAATCTGACCATATCTTGCCATATATGGCCAGATTTGGATATATGAGCCATATCTGAGGCATTCTGGAAAAATTTCTTGTATAGCCATATTTAATTTTTTTACATATGGCCATATCTATTTTTTCCACCCAGGGTTCCAAAAATGATGCATGGAGAACGCAAAAGTGGAAAAAAAGCACAGCACATTCCAAGTAAAAGTTAACTCACTATGGAACAGGAGGTTTCAAATACACTGTGTCAAAAAGAGAGAATGCAATTACTGCAGAAAAAGTAACAGGATGTTTCATACAATAATAGTATGGAACAGATCATGGCACTTCTTGTAAGAAAGTTACAACGTAATTAAAAATGGCATCCAAAGAACGCGGCTTTCTATATCAGAACGCTTGCAAAAATGGCGACCCAACAAAGAGGCGTTCCATACTGACGTAAGTGGAACGTGCTTTAATTTATGGACGACACACGACATCCATTTTTTTTCTCATGCCAATTTGAACGAATGAAAAAAAAAATAGTTATCTTACGTTTTACTCCGTCTTTTACAACCCGAATGCAAAACTTACCCCAGTAACAACACAGCCCGAGATGATAATGTATATATGAACCTAAGTTAACCTCTAATTGCACATAATTTTGCTGATAAAAAAAGAGCAAATGTATAAAACTGCATTCCTTGTCTCTAGAAGATTAATTCTTTTAATATTTCCTCGTGACTGTAACGTGTATTTGCAAATATTGTTACCATTCTCCATCAAATTATAAATGTAGTACGTAAAGAACATTGTTTCAATATCAATACCATTGAATCCATTTCAACCTAGATATTGGCCAATGATTACGTGATAACTTTGTATGAACGCTCGTACAATTGTATGATCAGCATTTTGTAACCAAATGTTTTTTATGAAACATCCCCACTATTCCCATTTTATGTTGGTAATAAAAAAATAACAAGGCGCGTAATAATTCTCGTGGCCAGCAGAGCATCACTTTAGACTCGAAATGGTCATGTGATCAGACCGGATATACAATCATGATATTAATTTTAATATCCGCGCGATTTCGTTCTGGTGCAGCTTTTACAGGTTTGCACCGATGAGCTTAGAAAAAGGAATAGGGAACAACCTTCGATCAACTCCGAACAATTCAATCAACTCCAATTAATTAAAAAGGGACTTACCTATGACATCTAGTTTGGCTGATTCCGATGCAATTGGAGGCAGTGACTGTAGCCTATATACAGATGATGACCAACGTGTGCGGATCCTCCCTGTCGATCAGATCGGAATTTGCCATCAGAGACTCGATGAGGCGACCTAATTCGTACCCCTGGACAAGGGGCTCAGGGTGACCGGCAATGGATCGGGTTGAACTTCACGGTGTCGCCCTCATCCACGATT
>JAQGAO010003712.1:0-16490 GCA_034697705.1 Ommatoiulus sabulosus | reverse complement strand
AGCTACGCCCACCTACGATTCGTTTACAAGCGGAGGGCGGGTTGATATTGAAGATATCACTTCAACCACAGTTTTTTCCGCACCAGAACATGAAAGGCGCCGACACGGAGTGCACCAACTTATATTTCGTATACTGTGGTGATGGCTACTTCATTGGGTTGATAGATATTTTTCGAAATTTATTTTATAATGTTTTCAATATATTTCAGTATTTTTGAATTATGGAAGTATAATAGTAATTATAAATAATAAGCCAAATTATTATAAGCCTAATTATAATGAATCCATCATTTCTTTTATCGTATTTGATATATTTGAATTATTAACTCGCCTTTAATTCTTTGTTTGTACTTTACTTTCTTAATAAGATAAGCCGCAAAAATTAATAAAAATGGTTGAAGTCAAGGAATTGGATGAATTAATAACATTGTTGTCTGAAAAAAAAGTAAAGAACTTTTGAAATTAAAAATCGGTTGGTTCAAAAGTTAAGAAATTTGTCATTCTGTGTCCTTATACTGTACATTCTCCAAGAATTTGATAACTGAGAGAAGCGAAGGACACATTTTAATCGTAAAGTCCACTAATTTTATAAAGGGGCATGGTCCCGAAACGTAGCAAAACAAATTGCTGTTTGGTCGTTGTTTTTCGTCGATGTTAATTTAATTTTTATGTTCAATGTTGAATTGATACCTTTTTTAAGTATTTCTAAAACATTATGCCTATACTTCAAATGCTTGAATAATATAAAAGATTTTATCATTATAAAAAAAATGTCATTATCAATATGGGCATCATAATAAGCTTGCATCTTCACCTGAAATTCCTAATTTCAAAAACCATGAGAGCCTTAATTAACACACTATTTCCAAAAACGCCATACTGTTTAGGCACATGCTATCTTAAAAAACAAACAGCTGGTCTCGTTTAAGAAAAACAATGAAAAAAGGATAGAATAATATAAAAGATTTTTTTTCTTTGATTTCAATTTAGAACAGATTAAAATCATGAAGTACAGGTAATTACAATAAGAGCAAGAGCATACCACCATAAAACATTGCATTATTGGCTGATTAATCCAATCAGCCAATAGACCTAGATGAAAAATGACCTAAATAGTCGTCATGGATTTTTTTATACCATTAACAATGAATTACAAAATTAAACCAAGTATTAATATCCGAAAACGCGGCCAACCACTAGCAATTTCGCCACCATGCTCTCAGCGCACCAAGTGTCGCTTTCTAGATTGCGGCCACTGGCGTTTTACCCAAATCTACATTGTAGTAGAGGTACAGTATACGGAATACTGTATTTCGTATACTGTGGTAGAGGTCATCTCGAGCGCGCTAAATTCAAAATTTGAATTCCAAAAATAGAATCGAATGCGAACGAACTTGTTCCATTTTCGATTTGTCCCTGGTAGCGCTCTGGGTTTCTGTGAATTTCAATCTAGAAAAGGGAATCGAAATGAAACTTTTAGCGACGAAAGTTTTCGCCGTGTGGCTGCTGGTCACTCTCTTAGAGCGTAGCGTTTTCGGATTCGACGAAGAAACTGAAGAAATGCCAGAAGTGGAGATCGTAGAATACGACGACGAACCTGGATATTCGGAAATCTTAAACGATACTTCCCTCGATAATTCCGAACAGATCAAACTCGCTTTCGAGGCTTTCGGTAAGGATTTCATCGCCACCCTCAATCCAGAAAACGGGATTTTTGCCGATGATGCCAAGGTGAGTATTCACGGACTGACCACAAGATCCCTGCCCATTGAAAAGCATTACGGCGGCCATCTTAAAGGTCTAGACAACACCACGGTCTTGGGACGTTTCACCAGAGGCGTGTTTGACGGCGTCGTTTTCACCGACGAAGACGATTATTTCGTCGAGCCGGCTGACCGTTACTTTCCCACCCACCCCGACTACAACGCCTTCGTGTACAGGGTCAGCGACGCCCTTTGGCCCTATCTGGAAAACGCCATTCCCACGACGGTCAATGTCACCAGAAGGACACGACGAACCATTGACAAAATCCCCAAGTAAGTACCGGGAAATTCTCAAATTGTCAGAAACAAATCTAAATGAATTTCACGAATGTCTTTTTCGAAATTATTATCTCGTTCAACTCTGTGGGATCACCCAAGTTACCCGTAGCCTACCAGCCCGGGTAACGTATACAAAAATACATCCCACAAATCAGTCTTTTATAGGTGAAGTGAATGGCCTACAAAGATTTATAATTTTATTTCAATATTAACCATAATATTTCTGTAGAATCTAAAGGTATACGTTCACACTGGAGGAACTTTTGGAGGAACAGAGAAACGTTTCGTGGCTAATTGCTTCCAGTTGTTGCCATAAATTGTTTCCCATAATTTTTGTACATAAACTTTTTTCAATAAATTCTTGCCTGCATTATTTGCATAAGTTTATTTTTCCAGAAACAGCTAGCAAAAAGTAGCAACAGAAAGTTCCTCTATGTTTCTTCCAGTGTGGACGTAGTTTAACAATCTCACATCCTCCAGTTTGACAAGCACATCTATAAAGGAATCCTTACACCTCGTGGCCACCGATTAAGACGGCGTACCTAATGTCACAGTAGTGATAAAAATTAAGAGAATGACCTGTTGTGTTGCATGAGGAAATTTCTTAAAGATTTACAGAGAACGATACATCAAAATTTAAAGCATGCCTTCGATGCATGCAGCGCCAATATCGTTGAATTTGCCCCCTTAAAGACTACAATCTAGCATGACGCCGGAATTAGCAGTGATTGCCCGCCATCCTTCAGACAAGGCACAAAAATCAGACATTTATGAAAAATAACAATTTTTCATCAATTCGGATACGTTTTTTTTTCCAGCCAAGTGAATAATAATCTAGAAATCCAGTCTATAAAATGTTCATAATAAAATAAATGCGCCATCCCCAATTTAATATATTTTAAAAAAAAGAACCAAAACAAAATTGCATGATTTTTGAAGCACTAACGAAATTTCCCTTCATATTTTCCCCTTTAGAAACCCGGATAAAAGGTCATCATCACCGGTCCGCGTGTGCACAGTGAAGGTGGCGGTGGACGGCGCATTCTACGAGCACGCCGGCGCTGACCACTCGAGCGCGGTGTCCGAGGCGCAATACTACGTGGCCGCTGCGAACGCCGTCTTCCGAGGCTTGAACGTGGATTTCGTGGTGTCCGGCGTGGAGGTCTTCCAGTCCGGAGGTCCGGCCAACCTGAGCGTCCTGCGGCCATACTTCGAACGCTCTTGCGTAGGCCTGCTACTCACCCGTAGAAACCCACCGAACAACGCGACTGAAATGCGCGAATGCGAGGGCAGCTTGCGGATCTGTTCCGGATGCAACGCTGTAGCGGTGTCGCTGCTGTTGCCGGACGGCACCCCCAGGTCCCACCAGGACACCGCCGCCTTGGTCGCTCACCACTTCGGCCACCTTTTCGGCAGTCCGGACGACGACCGCTTCAACGACACCCGCTGCAATCCGGCCTCGCCCGACGAAAGGTTCGTCATGAGCCCCCTGCAGATGACCAGAAAGTTGACCAACAATCTGCGCTTCTCCGAGTGCAGCCTACGAAGCATAGGTCAGTTCCTGCGCGAGGTCGACGCCAATGGCGGATGCTTGACCCCTCATGCAACCAACATCAAAGGTATACGTTAATAGCGTGGTGAACCCTATACAATTTAACACCTTTACCTGTATTCTGAAATACCGTACATTTCGGGGGAAATTAACTCTTTGTCTAAATAATGCCCTTGTCCAAATGTAATTTGTATCATCCAATTCAATTCCTTACCCTGCAGTCAGTACATAGTACCATTTTGCAGGGGGGATCATTATACAAATTAAGTCAGACTAAGGAGTCTGGTCATGATGGACCCCAGCATCACAATTTAGTTAATTTTCCTGTAATTACCAGGACTTAAGACGATGATGGAATGGGATGGGAAGACGGCCATGGCCGATTTAATATTAGGAACTATCTCAGCATTCGCCTGGAGGAATGCTGTGAAAAACCACAATCGAGGATAGCCGACCCGGGAATCGAACCTGGGTCTACCGAATGCAAGACAAGGATGCTAACCTCTAAGCCACCTTGCTTGGTGTATATCATGTATATTTTCCAAAACTACACAAAATGACACGTGTGATATAAATAAATTGACATAGCGATTACGTAACATACATAGTATACCTGGCGTCACCTCTTTGCGTAAGAAGAGGCATGCAGAGAGGCACGCTAAAAAGTATTGAAGGAGACAATTTCAAAAACTTCTCCCTTCGTTTACAAAAATGGCAATTTGAGCGGGCAGCAGCACTAGCTCCTTTCACCCCGTTGATCGCCAATTTGTAAATGGTGGGCAAAGAGGCAAAATGTATCGAATTCAGCGCATTTTTCGAGAGGCAAGCTGTCATTTCCAGTCGTCTCATCCAATTACTCCCTCGACGAGTATCATGCTGGGACCCGAGTGGGGGCGCAGGAGGTAGTTCGCCTGCAATTTACTCGCAAATTGTTCACCCCGCATGCCCTAAGCATATATTTATTCTGCGAGTGTCACGGGAGACACCTAAACGTGCACACAACACGCACGAGGGGGTGAAAAAAAGGGGGCTGAAAGGTGAGAAGAAAAGGAGGTGCCCCCACCAGGGGTGGGCAAGGGACGAACAATGGATGGCGAAGGGGCGCCACATTCCCCTCTCCCGATTGTATCAAATTACTTCGCTAATTCCCCTTTAGGCCAGATCGCTAAGAGATGAACACGAAAATAAGGAAACATTACTAATTGCGATGAGTTAATTGGGATGTAGTGATACATGCTCCAATTCGCGTTATTTGAGCAAAGGTTTATAACTGCAGAATGGTTCCACTTTGATAAATACGTAACTGCAATATTCATCGAGTAACGATGAGCATGGGCATGTTGCACATTTATTGATGATGCATGAACATGGCGTGAATAACGCTTTCTTTATTCCTATAAACAGTTGCTCGTGAACATAAGCATTTGCTTTATATTTCTCCATTTGATTGGAATGCAGTAGGAGCAAAGCTCAAAGCAATTTTTTTAGGTATATACCGAGGCTACTATAGCAGTTTGCATAATCTTAAGAATTAAAATAAGCTCGTATAAATATATATCGCACCCCTTATATTCAGAAGTGAGACGAAAACTTCTCACTTTTTCATTTCGAGATAAATTCTGAAAGAGATAACACAATAAAGTGACAACAATGTTATTTATCCTAGACCATGATAAGCTAATCGTTTTTACTACCGTTTTTACTGCACACTGAGTTACATGTAGAGTTCGTTTTGCTTTACTTTAATACCGTCTTAAATCAGAAATTCAAGATATTTAAGTTGTGTCACTTCTGAAGCGACAGTGCGATATGCGCAAATGAATTGTTCTTCCACAAATCTTAGCTGATTGTACTGTACTTACATGTAAATACGCGTATAGATTTGAGAAAATATTAATTTCTGAGTCTATAATTTCAGCGTTGCTTTAATTTTAAATGTACAGTATATTCGCATGATTAATTTTGGTTGGAGTTTAGTGCACAGTGTATAAGTAATACATTACAAGAATGACCCTTAGGGAGCGAGCTCGTACTCATTAAATAAATCAGTATAATAGCTCCAAATTTATAAGTACTGAACATAACGTAAATAACATTTATTTGGGCGTAATGGGTATACTACTTTGATAAAAGCAGATTTTATGTCTTTAACAATGTTAAGAATTTGTTGTAAAAATCAGAACATAGCTAATCGAAATCCCGAAAACATCCATCGATATTCTTAAAAGGGGCATAAAAGAATTACGCATTGCAACTCAATTTTGATCTTCTACTGTACAAGAAAGTTCAAACGCAAGCAATCACTGCAAGCATCGTGCGAATGAGGAGATGCCCGCTCACAGGGGCAGCTTTTTAGATGAAATCTTTTAAAACACTGGTTTTAAATACAAGTTTCTTGATTGTAAGCAATGTAAATCAAACATCCTTTCACTTTGTTATATATTCTGCATTAAAGAGAGAGAAACAAACTTTTGAACATTTCCAACGAAAGTATCAGAAATAAAATCCATAAAATTCTCATAAATAAAGTTTGCGTACAAAACTACTAAAATATACGTACTTTTAATTAAAAAAAAATATTTATGGACATTCTCGACGAATTTTAAAACCACGATTTACTTCAATACTTGAAAATATTTCTAATCACTATGGATCGAAATCAACGTTGTAAAAGGTACCCGTTACTTCGCCGCATTTGATTAAATCCAAGTTCATTAAAAATTTTTTTTTTAAAAAAAATACATCTTGCATGAAGTGTAACTCAGAAGAAAACACGTAAGATAGCAAGTTACTTCGCCCGATTTCATGCTGCAAACAGAATTTTTTTTAGCATCCAAAGATATGTGTCTGTGAAACTTCATAGGCGTTAATGCGTTCAATTAAAAACGGAAACATCCATTTTCGAACAAAAATACAAGTTCCGCATTCACCAATTCCGCTGATTCGCAATTCTTGGAGAGGCCAGTTTAGGCCTAGCGTTCCAACCTGCATACGCACCGAGTCAATTTATTGCCAGGATAACTCATTTGTTGGCATTTCCCCGTCCATGGCTGCGCTTCCCAAATAGCTACTTAGGCGCCGAGAATCGCGCGTGCGGCGCGCCGATTGGCCCTCGTGATGCGGGCGGCGCCCCGCCCCCGCGCGCCATTGGTCGTCGAGCGCTTAGGAGGTGGGCGCTAAGAGCAATTGCTAATCACGGAGCGCAATGGACACGCGCAACTTGACATCTAAATCGTCCAATCTAGGCAGCGGTCAGGCAGGCAGGCAGCGAGGGAGCCCGTCAACCCCTGGTCTGAACCCGAACTGCTGCTTTTAATCCTCCTCACGAACCGCACAATGAAGGCCTACAAATACTGCCAGTGCAACGAATATTTATCTTCGAAACGTTTAGACTGTCCATAAGAAGCGTCTTGCATCACTTCAGTCACCTGACCGAGTACTGCCACCTATAGTGCATCGGACAACGCAGATCGTCGAGCGGTCGCCGCCAGAAAAGGAATATACAGGTACTGTCAATATCGCCGAATTTGGGGAGCCACTTCGAAAATTACACCGGAAATGGTGACCTCGCGATGTGCGGACACGTTTACCTGATGACCGGAAGAAATTGCACCAGTCGCTCGTTCTCGAGTTGACCAGAATTCCGCCAGTGCACCCATCGATGGACCTATTTAATACCGCGTACTTAACGGGACCTTTGTATACGTGATCCAGCCTGTCCGACACTATTGACCTGACGGTTTATATCCGTTCAAGCCTGCTGATCCTACCTGCATGGATTTGGACTTGTGACGTTCCAGAACTTCCCATCCATGGGTTATCCAATGCGACGCTTTTGACACGACCAAGAACTTGTGCAGCGCTCTTGAACTAACCAAGAGTTGGGTCAACTTGTCCATCTAAACTACACCGGTTTCATCGTTGGGACATCGTACACATTTGTTGATCGGACCAAAAAATCGCCGAGTTGTTGAGTTGACCAGGATTCGGACCGAATTTCGCGAGCATAAGGCGTTCATGGCCTGACCAGGAACTGGACCAGCAAACTCCTTGGCCCGCACCTTCTTGACTTGACCCAAAACTGAGCCGTCCACCCATGGTCCAGCCGGTGAGGCTCGCTTGACCAGTGTCCATTCGTTCGCTACGACGGTGCAAATCAACCTGGACGTCCGGGCGTTGATGCGTGCGGGGATGAGTCTGCCGGACCGCGGCTCCCTGCACGCGTTGGGGCCGTCGTCGTCGGGCCCCCTGGTGGGGGGCAGCGGCGGCGTGCCCAGGCGCTCGCCCTTCGCCATCCAGGAGCTGCTGGGCCTGGGCTCCTCGCATCACTCCAACGAGCCCCCGGCGCCCCCCGCGCTCCACCTGCAGCGGGCGGCGGCGGCCATGTCGGTGGTGACCAGCGGCCCTTACCCCCCGCATCGTGGCCTCTTGCCCCCGCACCAGGCCCACGCCCAATACTTCCCCGACCCCCTCGGCCACCCGGCCAGGATGTACTTTAACCCCTCTGCCGCCTTTCTGCCGCACGGGGGCGTCGGCCCCCCGCCCATGCAGGCCGGACCCGTGTTGGGCATCGACCATGGACAGACCGGATCCGGGACGAGGCATGACACTCTGGGTAAGGCACATCATTCCCTGTATTAAAGGTGTCATTTTACCAGGGTCTCTTGAATTTGTCAAGGTGGTGAAACTGATGGAATTATGGTTATTTTTGCAGAAAAAATTAAGCGTAAGCACACGTTTGTACCTATATATAACATGAAAGAGACCTGTTCTACGAGTTCTAAATACTATATATTATCTTTGTAAGTAACATGTTTTGAACTTTGCAGGAATGCACATGTTGACTGAACCGCTTATTCAAACTGACATGGAAAGTAATTGAAATAACATTTGGAATAATGTATGAAAAACCCCGTGAACGTTCTGTTACACATTCTTTAAATCAATTGCAGTAATTTTTTCGAGGAATGGAAATAAGCTAGATATATAAATTACACAAACAATATCAGTGCGCATTTCAACGAATTAATTAAAATGATGTTCCAAAGAAACGTCGATTGATGATTCCAATGCTTAAAAAGAGAAATGACTTCAATCTTATCGGGCATTATTTGCTTATATGACGCTATTATTTTATTTTGAGTTTTATATATATGGGCTGAATATAACGATGTTTTTATTAAAAAACTATCTTAAGTTCAGACATGCGTCCGTTATCTGCTAACAAATTAAGGGCCTCATGCACATGCATGTTAATAGTTAATTATAAGAATATTTATACATTTCATACATGGGGTGTCTATACGCTGCTATTATAGTGCTATATATAATAGAATGTTATGTTAGAAAATACTGCGAACAACAAGTTACTGCATGTAGTTTTATTAAAACATGTAAAAGTTTCAAATTTTTTTCCAATTTTGCTTTCTGCTCTGATATTTGTACATGCATTTTATGCTAAAAGCATAAATTTTCATTTAGCTTTCTACATAAAACGCATGAAAAATAAAGTTTATAACATCTGCATGTCCGTACATGCATGATGGGCATGACTAAATTAAGTTAGAGATGCAAATTAAAAAAAAATTGTATAGGCCCATACCTAAACTATAAATACCCATGTATGTATGCTGTGAAATAATCATGCGTTCAATTTTGCACAATTGCTTATTGCATCCTTAGATAATGCTACACCAATAATGCACATGCATAGCATACAGAAACCATACATGTAGACAACATAATTACTGCAACAGTATGTACAAGTGAAGCCAAAACAGAGGCAAGCATGTCGCAGTGCATTGAAAGTGCATTTCAAAAATCATATTTTACATATACTGCATACATGCAATTATTGTTTATAACAAGCAGCATGCATGTATGTGTAGCCCCAGTCATTCAGTTGTTTTTTCCTACAAGTGTAAAAGTATTGATAAAACTGACATAGACCTATGATAAATATTTCTATAATAATTACTGCATGCTTGAAATGAACTTGTAAAGTTTTCTCCGGTAAAGTATTTTTTCGTATACAAGATTTAAATCAAATGAATGTTTCGCGAATACAAAGATGTAATACGAAATGGTATAATATTTTAATTAAATTATTCTGTTATTATTTCATTTCAGCCCTATAAGAAAAGCTTATTTTCATTCTTTTTCGATTGGGGGTAAAATTGTCTTATTCTATTTTTGTTGTTTAAAATTCATCATTGCATGCAGGTATATGCACGTGTATGAACGTATGCATATAACGTGTATAATTAAAATTGTAGTACAGTTTTCGTATCATATATGATTTTTAAAATGCGCAGTATAAGGATACAATCTATATTTTCGAGGCTCGTGAATTATAAAGTGCATGGTCGAAATAATCAAGCTAATATATACACCCTCATATCATTATTAAAGAATCATGTTAATTGTGCCAAAAGAGAATAAAAAATGTTAATTAAGCTTTTTTAAGGGACCTTATAGTGCTATACGCATTAGCCTTTATTATAGGCTACACGTGACGGTTTCATCAAATAATCTGTATAGGAACAAGCATAATAGTCCCCAAATATGTATACCGTCAATATACCACAACTGCATGCCGCCATAACAAGATCCATTACTTCTATTAAAAATCGCATATACTCGTAATCGGTGATAATGTTCATGATGCAATTAAAGTCCTGGAGCTGATATAGACTACATTTATTTGCTTTAAACCAGAGAAGTTTTCAAAATATTAAAATATTTTAAAGGTTATACTTGCATTATGCTTCACTGATAGGAAAATTGAATTTAATCAAATAATATCAAAGATCGCTCATGAAACGGAGCATAGTTTCATTTAACATTCCAATTCGCATTCGATTTGGAATATAACTTCGGAATATTTACTTGAAAAAGTAGGCCTACTTTAATTGTAAAACTATGTTCGCACGCGGACACCTAAATTGTGACATAACTAAGAGAGTCTCTTAACTGTTAGGTGACTTAACTTTTCTCTCCTATAGGAAAGTGTCTTTTTGTTAGGAGAGCTGTGTTTGCATGTATACACTTATGTGACTCTCTCGTACTTTTTTTCATATTTAGGTGACACTTATAGGTGTCTGTGCGAACATAGCTTAAGACAATGGAGAAATTATGCAACAAAAGTTTTAGCCCTCTGAAGAAAACCTAGTGAAACGCTTCCATATATAAAATACCAAATTCACATTTTAAAAATATATCAACAAAACATGTTTTAAGTGATATATTTATTACCTGAACATTTTTTAAAGCTTAAAAAGCATGAAACCTTTGTTTCTCAAAATATTAAGTATACCATGCAAGTAACCATCGAACAATTTTAAAAAAAATTCAATCTTAATGCATAGCAATTAAGACCATACGACAGAAACATATGGTAACGTACGGAAAATATTCCTTTGTTAATTTAAGAGGACACCACACATGCATGCTTCATAAAGATAAAAAAAATTTAAATGTATATTCTTTTAAAATCGGAAAATTGAAAAGAGTACACCATATAAACTATATCAACAGATACCATTTATTGTGTGTAAATTTCGTGACCACATTTTGCATTTTTATCAAAAGGGTTTTAAATACCAGATTGCTATAATATCCAGAAGCATATTATGGAAAACTGCATTTTGATTTTAAAATGTTCGAAATAAAACTAAAAACTTTCAATTTACATATAACATCACCGTATCTTAAACTCAACATGTTCCCTTAAATTTGCAGTACCATGCAGGTATACGTACAAAAGTGTGCGTCACATCACAATTAAAATACAGTAATATACACGTACATGCAGTGTACATGAAATATATAATGTACCTGTACAAGAAATATTAATGTACATATACATGAATTATATAATGTACATGTATATGCAATTTATAATGTACATGTACAAGAAATGATGTATAATGTTTAAGTACAGGAAGCGTATATACACGTAAATGTCACCAAACTTAATAAGGTGTAGTTTCAATTAAGTCTTATTTAATGCAGACGACACACCCTTCATATATTTACATTATAAATTATGTACAACCATTCTTATAAAGGCTTATGTATAATCAAGCCAAAATATAGGTTATAGTTTTATTTGACCATATGCCAATAGAATTGATTCATGCCAACATGCCATTCATTTCCTAATAAATATATTGGAGCCAAGTGGTTGCTTATAATCCGCATAATCTGCAGAAACTTCTGTTTAATATCTTATATTGACCAAATTAGTTGAAAGGCACGAAGGTTGGCGGGCCCATCGCCATGGGGAATATCCCTTTTAAGAGTCGTGACCACTCGGAGCATGCATATTTAAAGTCACGTTTATCAACACTCTTTCACCGCATGCAGCAATAGGAGAGATTAACGAAGGAATTACTTGCATTTTGCATTCACCTAAAATTTGTAAAGAAATTGAAGTTTGAAAAAGGCGCAACAATAACGATAACAATAATATTGATTTTAAGTGAAATATGCGCTGCTAAATACGGTGGGAAAATATGCGGGCTGAGCCGCAACATTTTCGGCGCATGGGGCTATACATGTACCTCCGAGCGTGGGCAATGCATCACCTTCAGTTTATACATACATGTATAGCGTTGACCTTTGGTTGGACACAAAGTCACCCAATTGGTAAAAAATGAATACTATTTAAATTATGATATGGCAATACATCATACATTCATTCATGTATTCCCAGAATCAGCTCTAGCAATTATTTAATGGTCGATTAAAACATGCAGGCAACATTAACACCATCACAAATATGCCATAAATGCATTATATGCTGATGTAAATGATGTCACTTGCAACTTGAATTAGCAAGAGAATATACGCATGCAGTTAAATACGTTTTGTAACATTTTATTACATGAATAATTCCGATCATTCTTAGATTTAATTATCACTTCAAAAGTTTAATACTCGGATACATCGTGTTGTTTTAGGTTCGCTACACCAGATGAAGGTGTATCTGATGATCTTTATTTATAAAGGTTTTAAACCATTTTGCTTTATTTTTGCTTTATACACATATGACTTTTAAAGTTTTAAACTTAAAAAAAAAACCATTTAAAAAAAACATGATGCAATAAACTGAAACCATCGCACGCTGCAAGCATGCAGTTTTGTAAAATTTAAATGATTTAGATTAAATTATATTCACTGTATTTATGAATTTCTGTCTGCAAGTCAATACTGTAAAAAATTCTGACACCTCTTTAAATAACATATTAAGAGCGGATAGTATATACCTTCATTTAATTCGTAAAAGTGGAAATAACAAAACTCAGAGCGAAGTTGTCGTCTCCGATCCACGGTGAATGTTTTCTTCGATCGATCACGTATATACATACACATGCACATATGACTAACATTATGTACCTTCGTAGTTCTATCTCAAGTAGTTCAAGAAATACAGTATATATAATTTTGAAAATTATATATCTTCATGTTTGATTGCTGCAAACTTGCATTGCAACGTGAAATAGCATACTCAGGCTATATAAGCATACTTCATATCTGCATAAATTATATAGGCAGCAGGTAAAATATGAATGGACCTAAAGACGCGCGATTAGGTGATGCCGCACATACCATAATTACCGATAATCTTTTAAATTGCTGGTGATGTTTTAATTGGTTCTATTATCCAGACCAAGATAAAACAAGGAGCATTTTCGCAGCATTTCGCTTTGAGGCGCAGCTTATCGGATTATATTCATCGTGCCGAAGTGTTATGACATAAGTGAAGCTGACAAGCGTGCAACCGTTGTTATTGACGATGTCGCCCAGGACTAGGCAGCTTATAGAACATTGTCAAAATGAATATAAATCTTAAGCCAAATTTACGAGCATATAGCAGAAACAGGCCTCATGCAATATATAATGAAACGATGAGCCCTGATAATGGCAACGTCAAGAAAAATCTTGGAAATGAGGTGTGCAAAATGCTAATTTGGGTATAATAAGTTGGAAAACTAATCAATGTTCATTACCTCACACATCGAAAAAATATTGGAAACATACATGAACCACTCCAAGTTCAAACTTAAATAAAAAATCACACCACGATATAGTGTAGAATACTTATGCATATACATGTAGCCTACTGTATATTTTATACTATAATATGCCTATGCATGTGGAATCATGCGTGCTTCGAAATGTTATATCCATTTAACAAAGTTATAACCAAAACATATGTTCTCACAGTCCAATTTAAAACATGAGTTAACTGTTTTTAAAATGTATTATTATTATCCGTGCAGATTCTATACATGTAACTGAAAAAAGCTTAGCAATACACAATAAGTATATATATACAAGTCAAGAGATTTTTTATGATGGCAAATGATATACGTTATATATACTGTCTTTACGAAATGATTAATACAAATGCCATTTAAGCCCGTGCATGATTGTGCAATAACGCAATTGAAGCAATTTGAAGCTAAATTGCTGATATACTCATGCAGTAATGTACTTTGACAGCACTGCGGCGCTGTCAAAATAGTTTTAGAACGTGTAATCCAAGTATATGTTATATCAAAATAATTTGATTATAGGCATAAGCTGCATAATTAAGTAAATTTACTATATATACAGTCATGTATACTGTATATATTGCATGCATGTATATCAATCATATTATACCATATATATGATACGAAGGTAATTATATAAATTATTATACAACTTTTCATAAAATATATGAACACGATTGCAATTTCTTAACATGAAAATATATAATTTACAATTTACAATTACAAACGCCTCAAGATAAACAAAATAATTCTTAATATTTTCATAAATCTCACTGTAGTATCTTTTAAATGAAATAAAAACGATAAAAATATGTTTGCGCAAACCATCAAGAGAGCTTTCACAATTTATAAGTGAAAATCTGCAAGGAAACATGTAATTTCTCGAAGACCTGCTGGCGTTAAATTTTTCCATGTTATTAATTCTGAAAATTATATTAAGAAATCAATTTTCAAAATGCATTCTTTGCAAAGCTTGCACACACAATGAGATTATAAATATATAATTTTCCAGCATTATGAAAAGTTTACATCAAACTTTAGCATATATCGTGCTGACATATTTTATAAATATAACTTAAATAAATATTTATCTTCTGTATTTAGCTATTAAATCTAATTATATACTTAAAATACACCCACTTTTTCCGGTTTACTTTGCCCCAAATTGCATCATTAGCATTGTTTGGTGCATGCGAATTGCTAAATGCACAAAGGTTTTTCAGCGCCTGCTATGCATCGTTGCCAAAAGCAATTACAGTATTCTTCGATAAACATTTAATATTTGTAAAAATATAGGCCTAATGGCAGACGCCAACGAGCCAACTTCAAATAATCCACTTAAAAATCTGTCAACGACCATCAGTTGGAAAAACATATCGAGTTGCGACGTTTTCGTTCCTTCACGCAATGTTTTCGCTACAACTTTTTATTCGGTTAAAAATAAGTGAGGCTTGCCACCTGATCGTATACTATGGTACTGAATCACACTGAATGCAAACTGGAACTCAACGTACGGGGTATCCCCAGACCTGGAAACCTGCAAAACCTGGAAAAGTCAGGAAAGAATGGCTTATTTTCAAAAAGTCAGGAAATTTCAACGTAGTCATGCTGTTGCGATCAAAAACTAATGCTTCTAAATGGTTAGCTCAGGGCCCATTTTCCGAGTAGAAATTTGTAACATTTTCCACGTTTTCCGAGTACAAATTTTCAAAACTTTCCACGTTTTCCGAGTACAAATTTTGAAAACTTTCCACATTTTCCGAGTACAAATTTGCAAAACTTTCCACGTTATCCGAGTGGAAATTTGCAAAATTTTCTACGTTTTCCGAGTACAAATTTGAAAAATTTTCCACGTTCTGCGAGGAGAAAATTGAAAAATTTCCCACGTTTTCCGAGGACAAATGGCTGCAAAACAACATTGTTGCATTTCAACATTTTCCGAATACAAAATTGTCAAATTTTCAAAAAGTTTTCAAGCAAATTATTTTACATTTTTAAAAAAATTTTATGGTAATTTTCAAAATTGTCATCAGTAAATTTTGAAAAATATTTTCCTGTGTCAATTTTGTCATTAGTCAGGGGAAATTTTTCAAAAACCTGGAAAAGTCAGGAAAGTTGAAAATAAAACTTCTGGGGGAGTCGAACTCTGACGTATCTTGAGAGAAATATTCATAAAAGAGATAACAAACATTTAATTAACCACTTACTGCATATAAGTTTTAAATATTTATCTTTGCGAAAAAATCCTTAACAAATTATGAACAACTTTGTACGAATTGTTCTAGAAATTTCTAACCATTTTCTCAAATATTTTATACAGGAATTAATAAATGTGGAGGACCAGGCTCAGCAAAAAGTCCGTGCCAGATAATCCTCGGAGTAAAGCTGATTTTTTTAGAATGCATGCTTAACAAACTGAAGAAGTTTATTATATCGATTTGAATTTTTCTTAAAAGCATTGTCTGGATGAGGTCAATCATATTGGAACATACAATACGAGAGGTCAAAGCGAAACTATATCGACCTACATTTTGGGTGTTTTCTATTTGTCACAAAATAAGCGTTTAAGCTGTTTATTTAGAGCTCCTTTTTTTGAAGAGTGTTTGAAAAACCTCAAGTTGTTGCAAGCCCCCAAACGTCAAGTATCGGCGTCAACATGCTAAGCTTCTCCTTTTACTTCATCGCCTTTTTCTCATGACTTCTATCCTCTTGTTGTTTTTGTATTTGGATATAGCCTATTTCATTTCGTTTATATTTGAACTAGCGGAAAAACCCGGCTTCGCCCGGGGTTAAATTAAGGTAGAAGAATGTATAAATTGGAAAATTTTCGAGTTT
>JAQGAO010003711.1:0-16492 GCA_034697705.1 Ommatoiulus sabulosus | reverse complement strand
AAAGGTAGCCTCCGACCATGGTCGGATTAACCGGAGTGACGGACTAACCGAGGGCGGACTAGAGGGGTTCTACTGTATATTGTATATCCACGTGATTAAACATATACAATTTAGATGTATAATCAAATTTATCGTATATAGCATATTTGATTATATTGTGTATGACATACATGTACATGTTCACATGTTGTCATTTTCTAACATGTTCATACATGTACATGGCGCTCCCCATGTTATGCCATGTACATGTATATCTCATAGTGCATATGCTTTTCCACCCTAGTAGTTTTCTCAGTCGTATAAATTCATAATCGATGAGAAAGGTAAGTAAATGCATGACGCGGAACCGAGTGACAATATTTCCACGTGATTGATCAACTTCCTGCACTTTTATTCCGATTAATTAGTGCGAATCAACTCGAGTGAGGACTTTCCTGTGATCTCATGTGCTGTGCGCCGTGAGATTGGCAAAGGAAAAAGGGTCACCGGCAGCATTCGTCGTCAATTGTTTCCTGAAACACTGACCAGGATCGATTTTGAAAGCTCAGGAAAGTGTCTCGATGTTGCTTTTGCCAAAGTGGGGTCTACGTGTAATGTTACCATTGATTGGTTGAGACGTGCTGAAGACAAAAGATAATATTTTGTCTATGAATTAAAAAAACGATAGTTTATGAGAAAATGGAAAACTGCACAGAACCGAAATGTGCTTTCGTAATTCCAAATCCCAGACCAGGTCATAAGCTCGCCTAATATCCCAGAAAACTGCAGCTATTGCAAAAGTAAAGAAAATTTGCAGATCTACGCGCAGTTTTGCTGTTAATACTGTACACTGTATATACGGCTCGTATATGTACATGGTACATTTGCAATTCGACTTAATATTTCCTTAATAATATCTGGGCCAGTTACTGGGCGATCTCTGGAGAAGAGCTGGTCCCGTGAATATTTCCTCGTGAATCATGACGTAAATCCGGATGATGCACATTACGATTTTTTCTCAATGTGCCCCCAATGATTACTTCAGGGTATAAGTACAGCTCGTTTCTAAGTTTAAATGGAATAAAAAAAAATGCTAAACTCACCGAATGTGAAGCGTCGATTGGTTCCTCCTTTCGATTCTGCTTACGGTATCCATTTGTGCTCTGCGCAAAACAAAAGAAAATTCACTTGAATTAAGATCTTAACCTGATATAATTCGCACGTTGCTTGAATAATTCCAGATTCAAGCCATAATCTAGGCCGCATAACCATCTTAAATTATAAATGGAGATGGCGATCTTTAATCACCATGCACCAATGCAAACATATATTCCGACAATTTGGGTTAATCATGTCATTGTCCGAATTTGGAGCATTTGTATCAATGACCCCTAAAACTTACATTAATGAATATTAATAATCAGCTTCGACTTATAAATTGCACACCTGGTAAAACGCCATACATAATCCCAGCCAAAAGCGCCAAAGTGCTTCCAATTAACGAGGCAATAATTGTTTTAAAATTGCTGGACATTTGGAGAACTTTGTATTTAGCACGTTGTGCACATCTTCGTTTGCGTTAATTTCTACAAATTATTTAGAGATGCCTCACGTTACCGTCAACATTTTACATCCAAAGGTGCACAGCTCTCAGAATAAGGTGATTAAATTCGGACACCAGTGAATTTGGGCAATGAAAGTGTGCAGGTGAACTAACGCACGCAATTTTGGCAGTTTTGGTGGTCGTGCG
Organism: Ommatoiulus sabulosus; assembly: GCA_034697705.1. Classification (NCBI taxonomy): domain Eukaryota; kingdom Metazoa; phylum Arthropoda; class Diplopoda; order Julida; family Julidae; genus Ommatoiulus; species Ommatoiulus sabulosus. The sequence continues at coordinate 14,763 of JAQGAO010003711.1, read as the reverse complement.
GTTCAACAGATTTGGGGCATTTTTTGTGGTAAATAAAAGCAGTTATTGATCTTTCCGAAACTGCCCAGTTTTTAAGGTTGCTCATGTGCAAATGTTTCCACACGCAAATCTGCCTAAACAAGCTTAAATTCGTCTGGCAACAACACGATTTACAATGCTCATAAATCTATGCAGAGAATAGAATTCTTGAGAAAAACATCTTCCAACTCGACCTTCTAAATTCCCTCTGCACACTGAAAATCTTGAATGCTGGTTCATGGATCCATAAATTGCGTACACGCATTACGATTTTTTTTTGCGAAAAGCAACGCAAACTGTTATCTTTTCCTAAACTTTTCCCGAAAACCTATGAACCGAATCATGTTCATTCCCATTTCTCAATAAAATCGGGTTTTACTTCAAAGATTTATTTATGTAATTTTAACCTTCCAAGCGTATGTATACCTGTTGGTCAGCTCGAACCCCAACTTGAAACATATTTCACATTTCAAGCACTTAAGGAGGGAGGGGGGGTGAGAAACAGTAATCGCTGCCCTTATTTCTGCTTAAATTTGTAATCGCGTGAATGATATCGCCTGCTGTCCCACCTCGACTTACGTACAGTATAAATATTTCACCTTTCCAGACAATGACCAGCCTGAAAAGTTCACCTGCTGCAGGGGTTTACCCCAGTTTTTAACAACAACAGTTGACCGATTAATAAAATACATAAAAATACCGACACCAACATGTTGAAAAGAGCTTGAGAGCCAGGAAATGATCTGGAATTTTTGGGAAGTGCAGAAACATGAAGGAAACAATACAGTATGTTAAACTAGTTTTAACCAATCTATAGAGCAGAGAAAAGAAAATTCAAATAGTTTTCAAGACAAGCATGCAAAACCTTGAATGCTTATGAAACGTTTGCTGCAAATACATGTACTTTGAAGCAAATCCTCTAAACAAATTCCGAAACTTGCCTTGTTATTTGGTAAAAAATATTGTCTGAAAAAATAAAGACGTTGATCAGATATAAGCCCAGATCTTCGAAATGATCATGATTGTTACATAAAACATTAAAATCGAATGAAGACAAAAGTTTTTTTGGAAACATTCGTAAAATATGCGTAAAAACATCCTTAAAAATTCGCCAATATGCAATGATTACGCAAGTTGCGCATCGTTAACATACAGTCAAACGTTACATAAATTAAGCCAAATTTCAAAAGAAATTAAAAAAAATTGTTCGTTTAAACCGTAGTTCGGATTATCAGATGTGAAACAAAACATGCATGACTTCAACAATAAGAACTAAAGTTGCACCAAAGGCTGGATGAAATCCACGAGTACAGGTACAGGTACATGTACATGTATATGAATATACATGTACATGTAGGTACTGGTACCTTAATTAGGTTTCACTGTATTTATTTTCGAAAGCAGTTTCTTGTAGTCCGCAACATTGAAAGCATGTTACTTTTAGAGCATCCAGTGAAGTTTCTTGATCCATTTGCCGATCCTTCAAACGGAACAAATGGATAAATTCGAGTTTTCTTAAAAACTATTACATCGCATTTTATGCATAAAACATCACACTTTCATTAATGCAGCTAGTGCGAGAGTGCATACGTATAAATCACACATGTAAATACAAGTGTTAATAGAACCACACCGGAAACTGTTCAACATGAATTCAAAGGTTTTAATACAGACATGATGTATGGATTTCGATAGCGACACCGAAATAGCTTTGGGACTTAATAGGGCGTGATTTCAAGTCGAAATCAAGACAAGCGCTTTTGATGCATTTTTAAACAAGATGAATATGCTAATGTTGCACGATGATGTAGCCTGCAATGCTGTCAGTTAATATTTCGGGAATATCACGGTTGGAACTCTGGAGGGAAATTAGTAAAACCTTTCAAGCAGCACGAGTCACACCAAGCGAGCTTTCGAAATTAAAGGTTGAGGAGAAAGTATTCGTTTTTGCACTATCGGTGATTTTTTTCATTCCTGACATCATGAAAGCTAAAAACGATGTCATTTTGAATTTTAAAAGTTGAGAAATACCAATTTCAGCATACAGTGGTTGATGGCCACCATCATCATAACACGTATTTTTATCCAACTTTCTTTTATTTATTCAGCTACTGTAGAATTTACCACATTGTTCTCGGTGGTCTCGACACATTTTTGGAAATTTTAAAAACCACCATCTTGGATTTTGAATCTTAATTCAAGGTTATAATGCTTCTTACATGTGTATGTATCTAAGTACTGTATCTCTACATCCAAGAAATAGATATTATTACAAGTTTGAAGATATTTACCTTTATTCTTTGACTATGACCACAGCTATACGAAAAGACCAGTAGGGTAGGTAGCTCCGTGTCGGCACCTTTGATGTAGAAACGGCGAGAACGAGTGAAGCGTGCCGCACGCCAATGCATGATTGAGTGAACGAAACAAAAGAACTAGTTCACGCAAGACGTGAGCAAGTGAACGACAGTTGACGCTAGTTCACTTAAATCCGGTTCGAGCTAGTGAACGATGAACTAGTTCAGTGAAGTGGTTCACTTTGGTGAGTGAAGTAGGAGTGAGTAACTCACTTAAGTTAGCGACTTTTCACTCATACACTATTCCTAGCTGTGCGACGCTGTGTAGGTGTGGCTAGGTGAACGTGGGCGGAGTTACCATACTGATTTTTTCATATACTGTGGACTATCACTATCGATAGATTCAATAGATTGATTGCTATATTCTGCGTGAGTGAGCACTATTGTGCTACCCTGTGGGTATCTGAATGATACGAAAAATACAGAATACCATCGTACTGTGTCGCGTTTTTTCCCAAATTCCCAATGCACTGTCGTGTGGCACGCTTCAGTATAGTTCACGCCTTTTAATCATCAAAGGTGCCGACACGGAGTGAGCATACTGGTCTTTTGTATACTGTGCTTGCATTATACAAAACGATTCATGTTTTATAGGACATCATTGAAGATGGATACATCTGACATTAAGAGAACCGTTTTCAGGAATTCCCCCAATATAAAGGTGGCATTGCTCTAACAGACACTTCCCAGATCGAAGATTGATAGTTATGAAGTCAATTAAGTGTTCATAATTAACACGCTATAACTGGTTTTAAAAAATGCATTCACGCTTATCGCAGTTTCAAGCCAATTAAAACATTCCTTTCGTGCTTCTTGTTTTTCATATTTCTTGTTCTATTCAACTCTATCGAGAGAGAACTTGCAACACATAATGTACCATTCAAGGTTTCAGTAAATTACAGTATGTTTCTTGGTTTTATCAAAAGTTATAATTGCACCTTTAATAATTCGAGTGTTCGTACATTTTTCTCCAATTATATCCACGAGCTAATGGTCAAACGGCGATTGTTCAGCGAAATCCGATAGTTCAACACAATACTGTACATATACTGTACATGTACAGCCCTGCACAGCTACACGTTGCGTGGCAAGGAAACCTGTTGCATTATTTTAAAATGTTGAATTCCATAAACCTAGCCTGCATAAACCTGGACCAATTATTTAAGCATGCTCGACAAAGGTCCCGCTAATGGAATCAAAATGGTATACTGCATAAAGCCAACAAAACTCGTCTCTGTGGATGCAGCAATTTGAATACAAAATACACGTAATGCGCATCGCAGAATGGAAACCAAAAGCAACTTATGGATTGGTAACCAACATCAAAGTCAGCAAAAGGCCATTTTCGCTCGCCGCGTTCATCGTGAATTAAACATGAAGTTGGAAGTTCTGACAAATATGAGCAATGGCGGGCGAGTCAAGGGCCTTTCAAAAAGCTAGACCATTCTGCAACAAAAGCAAACAAATGGATTTGCGCATCACCTCCCACTTGAAAACCATGAACGCAGGTCAAACGCACTTAAATTGATTCACATTTGGTGAAATATTGAGGAATGTTCACTCAATTCTGCATGGTTGCAATGATGTCGTTCTGCTTTGACATTTAAATGGCAAGCTGGAAGCGAATATATTCAGTTCGGCTATCAGACGACGCAGTAAGGCACCGTAAATAATGCATTCTTCGAATCAATTCTTCAATTTCAATTCGTATACATGCGCGTTGCTCTTCCGGATTTAACCTCTTCCTTCAGCTTTACTGAACATTGAAATTTTGATACATATGTGATGATTTTCCAGAGCAGGATTTGCCTTAAGCTCGCGCACAAAAAACTATGAATATTGAGCTTAAAAGGGTTTTGGTCAAGAATGACACAGATTCTTGATCAAAATTTAAGTTGCATGTACAGTATCAATATTGCTGGCAAAATGACCGCATGGACATGAAGGTAGGAAGAACACATGATAGGAAACTGGAACCTCCCAATTAGGAAAGCCGGGTAACGCACGGTTCGGAAACTTGCATTCCAGTCTCAGAAACCAATTAAGTTATAGTTGAACTTTTCTCGGTGTATTCCTGCCTTTAAAAGGATTACATAAAATTTTATACCTTAATTATCCCACACTCTTATATATTCCGAAAAAACAACTCCTGAAATAAGTATATTTCACTGCTATATTTACTCCTTAAATAGTTTTTTAACTTGATAACAAGGTGCATCTTTTGTTGGACATTCATTAAACCACGCACTTCTATAGCTTAAATGTAATTGCAGCATTCGTGTACTTTCATTAGGGTTGACTGTTCGGCACTACTGTAACTTTAATTTGAATGTTTAAAATTTACCTGCAAGTATAGCAAATAGATGATGCTAAATAGCAGTTAATTAACAACATTAAAAGCAGGCAATCATTTCAACTGCAGAATTCGGAACAGTGCAGCAAAAGTAAAAAATGTGTGATGGTCAGTATGCTTGGTGGCGCCACTGCATGCATGTGTTGTGCTAAAGTGAAACATTCCGCGTAAAACCTTGCACATGCGCATTAGCATCTCATGATCGATGAGCGCAGGACACGTTTATATGGTACATAGGCGGCATGGCTATACTTTTGACCAATAGTGATCTGTGTGCCACTCTGTGTTTAAAAATCTCTTTCGGATTTCCAAATAAGAATGATCTTATAAGCTCTTCTTGTAAGCTCAGCCTGGCTCGGCTAAGTTTTCTTTGTGTGTGCCCACATTTAAAAAGCATGCATTCTTATCCCGCTTGGCGCTAGTGTACGCCGAGTGGTAAGCGCCTGCTATAATTAAGCATTCTTTGTGCTCCCACGAAGTGTAAAAAGAGCAAAATTAAAAACAAAATTGTCAATTTTCAGAATTAGAAAAGTCAAAAGCGGTCAAATGTTAATCGAAAATCAACATTTTATTTATGACATCCATAAAATTTAAGTATCCTCAAACCGAGACAACCTGATGCCTCTATTTCCCAAAAATGTAACTCCGAAACATTCGCATCATTTACAATTAGCTAAGTCCAACAAAATGGTCATTTTTTTAAAATTCCATATAGCTATATAGAGTTCATTACAACTTTTGGAACTCCCTCTCCTGAAATAAACATTAGAAAGTGCCGTTTCTAAACTGAGAGCGAGGATTCGCAGATCTCCATTCGTTTATCAGCGAAACTTTTCTGTTTTAGGTGGAACAGTACTCAGTCTCCTGCATGCTTCTTATCGCCAGACGCCCGAATGATGCTATCAGGGAATTTAATGGAGTCAACATCCCAAATCGGCCGATTTCCATATAAAACAGTTGTCAAATGCCATATCGGAAAGGCGTTCAGAATGCAAATATCAAGTGGTTTTCGATCGATTCTCGGATGGACACGCAGGTTTAACCTTAACGCCGCCTCCCAAAAGGGAATTATACGACTCACGTTCACCAGCGTCGAACGAAACAGGCTGCATTATTTCGAGCAGCAAAATGGCAGATGGACCCTGATGGAGTGACATCCGCAGAAATTCCTGCAGTTATCTTTAAAAGATGCGCGAGGCAGTGCCATAAAAATCCCAACTGATAAGGAAAATCGTATAACGTGGAGGACTAGTCTAGCTTTTACGAATGAAATCGTTGAGGAGCTGATCCATAAATTCAGGGAGACGACTCTGGGCAATTTTCAGTTCCAAAAATGCCAGTTACACCGTGTCATCGAGCTCTCAGAACATTATTTGATCCATGAAAATCGAAAATGTGACGCCATCTTGTTCAAAGGAGTTTGTTTGGAACTTAGTTGGTTGGTTGGTTGGTTGGTTGGGAAATTGTGGGGCAGAGTGCCCATGGGAGCTTAGGCCGCACTGCATTGCAAAGATCGAGTGCATCATAGATGACGCTGACATTTTGACATGGGTCACACTGTCAAAGAACAGTAGCTTTCCAATCATCCAGGGAACTTTTTTACATATTCATTGCTGAAACAAGCTAGCCAAAAAGGAATGCTTAATTAGGTTTTTTTTCTTCTATAATATAGTGCATTGTTTCTAAAATATAATAAATCATAAAAATCATATAATGATCATTGATGATACAACTTAGCCAATGATAAAATAGTGCAACGTTTCTAAAATATTATAAATCATAAAAATCATATACATGTAATGATCATTGATGATACAACTTAGCCAAGAAGAAAGGTTTCCTTTTGTCTAAACAAAGTAATCAAATTTTCTGAAAAAGCATTAAGATGATTTTTTCTGAAAAAATATTTTAAAAAATGAAGATCTTTTCAAACTACAGCAAAAGATTGATTTGGGAAACATATAGGAATTTGAAAGTCATAACTTACGTCTGCATGTTTGCTATAGAGCTCGTACATGCTTAGCAAATAAAAAGAAATTTCTGAAAAAAGACATCATTTTCCCAAAATCATACTATTGTTGATTAAACAATAGCCCAAAAAACCTTTCACAAATTATTTTTTAATATAATAAAGTCGTTGAAATTACGAGCTCGTACATGCAATAGACAGTATAAGTAACTTCATGACAACATAAGTACAATTTCATATTATATTTCTAATGTTCCTCATGCAGGTGTCGTCATTATGCCATTATCACGTGACTATATTCGTTATATTGGCGAAAATTGCAGGCGACACGTTGTTTTAGTCCATGATCCAATGAATATGTCAAGCACCGGCTTTTAAGTAAAATCTGCATAAGTATTTACGAGTCACTGTAGTACTTTTTTCGAATTTTTGTCGCATTATGCGGGTTATCTAGGGAACTTTATTTTTCAATCTCCCCGGATGATCGGAAGTCTATACTGTATCGTCATTCCGCTCCAGTTCATCCTGCCTGGCAGAATGCATGGCGCTTTAATATCTTAAAGTAATTTGAAAATGTCTAAGGAAATTGCGCATGCCCACAAACAGGAAATTACAGCAAAAGATTGATTTGGGAAACATCTGGGAATTTGAAAGTCATAACTTACGTCTGCATGTTTGCTAAGGATGCGAATGAAATTATTTCTTGAAAAAGATTTTCGAGAAATGATGAAGTACAATGTATCAGAGAAACAGAAAATTGAAGAAAACTCCAATATAAATGTAATCGATAAAACCGGATTTACTTTTGGAGAAACTTGAAAATCTATTACTTAAACATGGGCCATATTTTATGGTTTATTTTCGTTTCGCAAAATAATACGTCAATGAATGAAACTGCTCCACCAGATTCAGAACGATGATGGCCATACGCGTGTCAGTAAATTATCTTAGAAAAAACACATTATTGCAAAAATTGTTTTTATTTCCTAATGGAATTTCATATGAATTGCTCGTAGCCAATTCATTTGATATATCCATCTATAGATTCGTTGTCTACTTCAATTTTTCGAAAATTTCGAAGACATTTATGCATAAAATGTAGCATCGTCAATACATTTTTGTCTATAGCGAAAGTAAATCACAAGAAATGTGAAGTTCATATTCATAAATCTTCCACGCACTGATGTTACATGTATACATGAAAATATTACTGTCATTTAAAAAGCGTCATTATTATAAGTTAGGGATGACGCTGTTTAAAATTGAAACATGTGAAACTTTCGATAACTGTAGGAAAATTAAGTTTTAGAAATATTTCATGTTATGCATTTTAAGTCCAAAATTATCTTTGCAAATTTCCAATATAGAATGTACAAGCTTGTAGACCTTCTTAAGGCGGGAACTCGAGGCGATTAATTGCCAAATTTCACGCAATTTTAGGTTAGGTTGTCAGGAACGAGTGGAGGATCTGAACATGTCCGGAGACTCACATTTGACTCCTGGTTAAATGTTTATACACATGCATGCCTTTCTACAATGTAGGCTTGTATAACCATCATGGCTGTATACCAAACGTCACTGAAAGTGTTGAAAACTAAGTTTAATTCTTCGGTAGTCAGATCTACCTTAGTACTATCTAACTTAGTACCCTGCAGTCAGCAAATAAATGCCATATGATAGGGGAGAAGTCTCGCCCAATTTCCGGAGAATACTCCTACGTCAGTTGCTATTGACTTTATGCATCATTGCTAAATTGAATTTGTAACAAATCTGAACTATTTTTAGGAAGCTTATTCTATCGTCTAATCGCATGCAAAAAGAAGGACCAAAAGTAAGCATCTTGACCGAGCACGGAGCTCGGTCAAGAATTTAGAATGGTTATGCCTACTTCTAGAGTGATTATATTAGACACGAAAATAAGGGAAACGAGGTGCGAATTGGGAGGAAGGTTAAAGCGTTTAAATAAGCCCATCGATAAAATTTCTCATCTGGCCCTTAATGAATTCCAATTTAAAGAGCGAAGCATCTCTGTCACACTCGCTAAATATTGAAAATTGCCCTTAACAAATCTGGCTGCATGCTCTCCGTTGGACCATTTCAAGTCCATTGAATTGACATAACAGCATCCCTTCGATGGAAAAATTATTCATGGCCATATACAGTATAATATTAAATCTCACTTATTGTATGTCCATATGTGGTAATACACACCATTTTTCCATAAATTGAAAATATATGGCAGCAAACGTATGTTTTTTTAACCAATATTTGCCATTCTTCAAGTAGTAGAATGAAATTAAACTTTCTTGACATTTTTTCACTACCAATATTTTAATCAGGCATTCATCAGGAGCAGAGACTAAAAAATTAATTACTTTAACCAACGATTAAGTTGTTGCACATGTTGTACATGTTAATAAACAACATAACGTGTTATCCAAATTAGAAAAAACATCAACACAGAAAAGACGAATAAACAACAATATTTTCGTCCTTACGCATAAGACACTTATACCCACAAATCGAAAAAACAGCTTGCAATGTCCTTTCGATTATTTGGCATGTCATAGGGACGAAAATATTGACGTTTATTCATCTTATATATTGTTTTTTTGTTAAATTTCGATAACACGTTAGGTTGTTGATAAACATGTAAAATTAATGTACCAACTAATCTCCTGTGTGCAACAGCTTAATCTTTGTTTAAAGAATGTTTTTCTCTCTAGCGCCTGATGAAGGCGTTCCAGCCGAAACGTTGAGTATTAAAATATTGGTATAGTGAAATGGTATCAAGAAAGTTGGAAAACATCTGACAATTATGCAGAATTACGTCTTGTATGCCATTTTTTCCACCAGGGATGATGTATAGAGCAAACCATGTAGTGTGACGCACAAGCACTCGTATTGCATCAGTCAAAGCCCCCCGTTGAACAGGAGTGAATCACATCAAATCAAATGATGACTCTCGTAAACTCAATCCCAAAGCTGATCCCGCATAAGAGCGGGATTTTCAAAAAAACATGATCCTCCAAATGAACCTTAAAAACAACCAGTTGACATCTCCCCCGAGCGCATTTTTCTCCCTTTCATATCCCACCGCTCCCTCGCCGTCGATATTGTTTATCCAATTTTGTTGGGGTGGCGAAGCAATTTCTCATTTCGATCCTGGCGCATTCGCCACATCTTTTTTTCCCCTCCTACCATGAAAATGTCCCGGGTGGATATAAAGTCATTTCGGAGACTTTCCCCGCTCATACATTTTTCATTTTGGTATGCGCGTGGGTGGAGAAATTCCACCTCCCGAGATATGACGCCAGATTAAAAACCCACCCTGTTATTTCATCTCTGGCAGGCTCTTTCGCAATAACGTTGCCTTTTCCCCCAACCCCCCACCATGCATCCGTCTATTGACAACGGCGCTCGCGCAACCGACTGCGCCTTGGCACCGCAGTTCCGCAAACAACGCTCACCCACGTGGCAACACATCGCCTAACCGCTACATTTCTCGTTAATTGCGCGAATGTCTCGTGCCTCGCAAATAATTGCTCGTAATTATGAATCGATGGAGAGACTAAGGGCTTACCTTGCATGGCGTATGACGTCAGCGAGCTGCTTCTGCTTCCAGTAATCACCCTGAAACAAAAGACAGCAATTAGAAAATGTGTTTGACGACAGTTGGTTGAGAAACCGCAGCGCCACTTTTAGCATCATCCAGTTAATGCCTTATAAATTGTAAGCTTGAAATAGCAAAATCTAAACGAATAACTGAACGTTAAAAAAAAAAATTCTTTCCTTGTTAACTTGATATAGAATAGTGAATTGCTAGTTTATGACCAATTTGCTTGTTATGATAATTAAGTGAAAGTTCAAAAGCTATTTCGTGTTATACTCTAAAAGTACAAAAGAGCTCTGCTGTCCACTCAGTTAATCAGAAAAAGTTCAGGAAAAACTCTTAAGCGCGACAGAAAATACTAACATGATCGCAACCCTGCTTCAAAAGTGACACAACTTAACAATTTTCATTTTATGGAGTGCGATATACATAACATATCCTCTTAAAAATACATGTACATAATCTGCATAGTTTGTACAGTATATTAAACAACCAACAATTCACTTAATGTGAAATAATGCAACTTGTTGAATCATTTGAAGACGCAACAGATGGAATAACCTCGGATCCATCATATGTAGACTCCTGAAACAAAATGTAGTGTCACTACACCAAAAGGGGATCTTTCATGTCATGACAGTTTGATGACCTTGAACACCGCTTCAAGGTCATCATGCAACCAAAATCCGAAATATGCATCGGACACCACTGGTGTCAATTGGAAAAGTGTACAACACTGAAAATGAACAACAACACAAGAAGCAGAACGCAAATCCCCCCAACAGAACAGAAGTTATGAACAGAAGAAGATGGGGCATCATCCGCGATTATTCCATTTGTTGTGTCTTCAAATGAACACCCTGTATATAAGAAGAGCTATATGTTTCGGGCGTTGTGGATGGATTGACGGATGCTTGCCTTGTTTCGGGGCCGCGGTTATACGGAGCCCCGTAGCGGAACATTACTTTTTTTGGTTTTGTACATGATGATGCAAAACGCGTACAAAACGAAAAAAAATCTTCCACTACGGGGCTCTGTATGTTTTGTGGTTCGTTCATTAGACCTACTTCGTCGCTTTCACTCGATCGCTTCGTTCTAACGGTAAGTACAGCCCGGGCATAGCCGGGTCTTCAAGCTAGTGAATGATAAAAGTTAAAAATACACGGTTTTTTAACATCAAAGAAACCATTAACTAAAATGGGAAAAATACAGGAAAGGTTAGGAATCGATTCCCTAAGCGCAATATTTTCTCAACGAGGTAGGTAACTCGGCGATCCAAGAAAATTGACATTTGCCCATAGATTTAGAAAAATCCCAATCTACATTATTTTATTATAGGAAACGATCCCGCGCGTCCAAGCCGATGGAGTTGGAAACAATTCTCAGGCTTTTAGCTTTAGTGTCGTTCGTACATATAAGGAGTGGAGACCTAGTTTTTCCCGAGAAATGAATTTGTGTAATTCACGGCATCGTTTCGCTGACTAAGGCCAAGTGACGAGTCACTGAACCGTGCTAGAATTACGGTCCCTAGAACGGTATCCATTCATATCGATATATAATGTAATTTAGGGACAAGCGAAAGTGGTCCATGCCCGCATTCGGAAGATGTAAGATAATGCCGTTTATGTTGCGAGGAATAATAAATAACTCAAGCAGCAACAACGACAAAAATCACATAAAAAAGCACGAGAGTAGCTCTTTTACGAGGCCGGGATGAGCCTCTCGCAATCTCATCATCTGGAAGAGAAAAGCACTAAACGAAGCTACACCTGATGACCCAGAAAACAGCGAACTTACAGGGGGCCCCAGCTTGAAAAACAAAGCCTGGATTTAACCGAAGCTTTAAATTAATCCATATTGCTGAAGAGAGGAACTGACAAAACCAAAAACTCCATTTACTTTTAGGGCCCATCATGAATCACGTTAAATCTTTAAAGGGAAGGGAGCGATGTAAGAAGGTGGTGACCAATTGAAAACGATATGCTATAAAAATCATAAAATCATAATGTGGTTCAAAGTTCACGGTAAACTGACTTGTACTTTATGTTGAAAAAAATGCAATTATTTGGAGGAGAAAAGGGAGGAAGGGGGGAATTATGGATGACCATGCCACTCGGGTAGATCCAGAACATTACAGTAAAACAGGGAACCGAATAGAGAGCCACCCCATTTTTTTTTCTTTCCTGTTATAGTCACGTAAATTCTGTTTGTGCGGTTAAATAGGAAGTCATGTGTGCTATATCCAGATGTTGTTACATTTGACCTACGACAATTGTTTCACGAAAACATGTACTCAAACTTTTTTACCATAACACGTAGAACAAAATGTGAATTTTGGAAAAGGAAGAGAATGGTATGTTTTCATGAAGTCAACCGCTTTTATCTACATTGGCAATTATTTCATGTTGTTACAATGTTGTTAAAAACGGGGGCAAACAATCATTGCTAGCTGCGCTGCAGCACAGTTGTGTACTGCAGTGCACCAGTGTGCTGCAGCGCAGCTAGCAATATTTTTTGGTTGTAAAAACATTGTAACAACATAAAATAATTGCCAATGAAGATAAAAGCGGTTGACTTCAAGAAAACATACCATTTTGTCCTACGTGATACAGTAAAAGTTTTAGCACACGTTTCCGTGAAACATTTGTCGTAGCTCAAATGTAACAACATCATTGGATAGAACACACATGACTTCCTATTTAACCGCACAAACAGAATTTGCGTAACTAAAACAGGAAATAAAAAATGGGATAGCTATCTATTCTGTTCCACCTTGTATGTATTGAAGAATAACAGCACCCTGATTGATTTTTAGGTTTCGTACATCCATCCACTTGATGAAATAAAAACAATAAGTTATGTGTTATACGACCAATGATATACATGTATACTCAATTTTAAGCAGAAACTGTATGACATACTGTATATAAATGTAGTATAACAGTTTTACCCGTACAGTAGAACTATTTAGCAGGCTCTTTCGGATTCCGTTAGCATATCCAAAACTGTTCGATATAAGCCTCAATAAATTTTGAAAAATGTTCGAGATTTAGATTTTTTTTTTTAATTTTTCTTTTATTTTAGAAACAGCGGCTTATAAGGCTGCAGTTACATGCATGCTTAAGTACGTTGAAAATGAAAAAGCAGCTAGCCAAAAACCTTTAAAGCCCTCAATTTCGCGTTTTTCGCAATTTTATATGAAACACGCCTTCGCGAGAAACTACAATGTTTCATTTCATAGAACTAACTACTGTATCTCGATAATTATCGATTAGATGAAGAAATACATGTACGTAAATTATAACATCAAATCAATGCATCTCTTTTCAGAATGCATCCATATTTTAATTTTCATCCGCAGTCATCATTGCTTTCTAAGAATAGATTATCTAATACATTACAAAAACTAGAATATGAACGCAGTTCTTGCTGACAGGAAGCGGATTAGTATTTTTCACTTCGTCGTAATTTAATAAATGCTATTTTCGGCATATGATCGTACGCACGAAAGAGCAATACAACGATGTATTTTACCGAGCCAAGCTTATAATAAATAAAAAAATCCTAAACATTGATTGCACGATTAGTATGTAGTTTGGTGCAATTCTGCCCAAGTTTGCATGCATAGCTTAAATATTTTTAACATCAATCTTGATAGTAGCTGAATATTTCCATCGCAACCAAATTCCCTTAAAAATTCATGATTCAAAATATCGCACGAACGCAAGCGTACGTTTTTTTGTAAGACATTGTTTGGATTTTATTCATTTTTAATCGCAGGTGCAGTATAATGGATTTCATCGCGGTGTAAAGTTAAACAGTATGTCTACTTGGTACACAACGTCAGTAAAAAAACTGCTCTATCGTATAAATTTACATCAGAGAACACCGATCAAAATAACGTACAGTATAATTAAGCGCTAAACTTGATTGGGACAATTACATGTGTAATCCCAATCTTAAATCATGCGCTGCTCTTAATTTGTAAACCGTTTAAAAATGGCATTGGTCTGCGAAGAAACTATGAATTTGTATTTTGAGATTGCATCTCGAACATAAGGGCCTCAAGTGGGCCATGGCACATTCAATTCTAAAATAACTACCATTAATTTACTCTTAAATATTTACAGAGAAAGAAATATTCCCTGCTGTAAAGTTACTTTTTCCTTGTTGCTTTTAAGATTTAAAAGCAAACGTTTTGTCTTTACCTTGGGAGTTGCAACGAAATCTCAGCACTATCAATGATGAATTAGAGCAGCGAGGATATACACTGTATATACTATACAGGGTGAGTGATTATCAAGTGGACCACCAAAAAAAAATTATTTGAAATTAAAATACAAGTTGTAAATAGTCAATCTTGACATCCTCAAGTGGTCGGTAAATAAATTACGAAAAAACGACTTCACGACCAAATTTGCTTAAAAACAGCGACGTTTCGGCACCATGTGCC
>JAQGAO010003710.1:0-16492 GCA_034697705.1 Ommatoiulus sabulosus | reverse complement strand
TTTCAACCTCCATTATGTCAACTTTTCGATTTTGTCAACCACCCTGGTCCGAATTAGTTGACAGAATAGAGGTTCTATACTGTATATCATGCAAGCAAAAATACTGAAATATATTCAAAAAATATTGAAAATATAGTCAATTTCGACGATTATCTATGAAAACAATGAAGTAGCAGACGACGTTTGACTAAACATGTTGCCAACCAAAAATGTCTTCTCAACTCCACCCACTTTTATCTCGCCATGCGCTCGCAGCGCCACATGGGGACAGTGATTCAGACATCCTATCGATAATCTTATATCGTATCGGTTCGTATCGCACCGCCGCGCCGCGCCCATGTGGACTATTCCCTTTGACTATCACTATCGATAGACTGAATGACTGATTGCTATATTCTGAGCCAATAGACACTAGTGTGTTACTCTGTGGGTATCTGAATTATACGAAATATATGGAATACGATCGTATCGCGTCGTATTGTATTGGATCGCATCTTATCGCGTTTTTGCCAAATACACTGTCGTGTGGCACGCTTTAGTGGTTCACGCAGTTTGAACACCAAAGGTATCGACACAGAGTGGCCATACTGGTCTTTCGTATACTGTGATTATACATACTGTAGCTTAAAAATTCAAAACTTCATAAAATCCTTAAAGTTTTCAACGGACCTTTATGCAGAGGTCCTTTATGCAAATTATGTATGGGACTACATCACATGATCTTTTCATGAATCAACAACTAAAAGAACGCGCCAATTAAGGCACTGTCTACGGGTAATTTTCGCCAATGGAATAAATGAAATGTCACGTGATACATTCACACTGACAAAAGCTGCATAAGGTCCATTAACAAGTTGTTTTAAACTGCGGAAGAAGTTGTACAGGGGCCGAATTTTCGACATTTGCAGCCCAACGTTGTTCATGCTTGCATTGCGTTCATTGGTTGATTTTTTTTATTCATTGCGTGCATTGCAGAAGTTGTTTGGTCAACCAATGAACGCAATGCAACTCATGAAAAAGTCACGTTGCAAAAGTCGAAAATTCGGCCCCAGTATGTCTAAACGTTTTTGTTCTACTTTTGATATTCCACGGATGGAAAACGCTTTTTTTGGGTTAGTTTAATATTTTCTTTTAAAAAAAAATTAATGGGAGAATTAATGATTTTTTTTCTTGTAAAGAAAAGAATAGCACCACGGTAGGCCAATATTGTGATAGCACTTAAATTACGGTGGGAAAAAAGCTTTCTGCGTAGATTGCTGTGTTAAAATTGAATTAAATATGGAAATGGATGTACATATTTTTGCATAAAAATTGCTATTTGAAGCTTGCAAATCCCGTTTTACTCCATACTGTGATTACATGTAACTGTAAATTATATTTTTTGGCACGAGTGCAAAAAAATCTAAATACTTTATTAATCTAAATCTTAATACGTAGCGCTCGCTCAGTTCCACAAAATTTACATTAAAAAAATTTTTTTGGCATTGATTAAATTTACAGTTAAAAAGAGTTGAATAGCCATGTTATTCAATTGACGTGATAAAATTCATTCCGAGAATTATGAATTACACGCAGCTTTCATAACGTATGATGATTTCTTAAGAACTGCATTCCATGAAGCACAAAACAATATTTCCCATTATAAGTTTATCATATAATCTACATTTTAAAATGGGTTTCAAAACTTGGAAGTCTGAAAACCAATTTCGAGACTTACAGTAGCTTCCATCGACAAATCCCCGGTCTGGGAAACACTCCAGGTGTGTAGGCTACTCTTATATCCCTAGATTCTCCACACAATGAAAGAAAAAGTCCTAAATATGACACAAATGCAATTACAGAAGTTTATTACAACCAGACTGATGCATTTGTGAACATACGTATATTTGCAAATCCTTTTTTCAGACACAATTTTGAAAGTATTACTTACCGAAAAGAATCTGAGATTGATTTTTTCCCCCTCTTTGTTTTGCGTTGTTTAAAATATAACAAGAAACCGCAGAAGGGGTTTTAATTGGGCCTTTCGGTTAGTGTAGTTTGCATTGTTGAAATAAATGAATACTTGTATACGTGTATATTGTACTATGACAAGTATGATTTTTTCTTAAATTTTAGTAATATTTTTGCTTCAGTTATTTGTATTAATGCTTCAAAATTTGTCCTCCATTTCAAGACGTCGAATTTGATTTATCGTCTTTGATTTGGATTTTTAACCAAGTTTATTTATTTTTATATAAAAAAAAGAGAATTAAAAATTGCAAAAAACACAAATAACCCAAAGTGGATGACTTTATAATTTTTTTACTCGTTAAAACGAAAATATATTCTTAAAAGTTAGCATCGTTAAGGCCGTCACACACGAGGGAAGTTATATCTGGAAGTAAATGAGCCATGCGATAAATTGGGGAGAAAACTACTGTATTTCACCTGAAACAATTTCCTGTTGCTGCACACACGGAGCAATACTTTGACAAATTTATAAAATTCTCAACCTTTCAGAGAATAAATTTGCAAGACTTTCAACATTTTTCGAATGCAAATTTGTAAAATGTTCAGAAAATGCTAATTTTGTAAAATTTACATAAGTAAATCATGTACATGTATTGCAAAATATTGAAAGTTGTCCTTGTATATGTGGATTTTGCAAAATCGTGGATAACGTTGGCATACGTCGATTTTGTCATTGGTCAGGGAAATTTGTCTTAAAACCTGGAAAAGTCTGGTAATTCTGGGGGAACCCTGATTATTATTACTCGTGCGAATTCCCCCCGCTCAATACCGAACTACCTTTGCGGATGGCCCCGTAAGTTGCGCGAATGCTTCGATAGATGGCGATGCTGTTTCCGCAGCTGGCTATTGATCTGGAAGCAGTGGTGCGCATCTGCGAGAAGAAAACTGAATGGGATTCCAAGCATTTGCTGCCATCTTGCAGCTCTTTTCCGGGTGGCGACTTCCTGGCGTTCGGGTTTATGATTTGTTGATAAAACGACCTGGTCTTGATTGCACGACTTGCTTTGGTTTATAGAGTTGCCTTCGCAGTTATTGCGATTTGCTCGATGACGTGCTCGATTCACGTGACCCTTAGTGGAACTTTTAAGAATCAATTGCCCACAAATTTGCCTCATATTCTTATGGATGGCCTTATGCAGATTTCGTCAGCATATATATAACGTGACATTTCATTCATTCCATTGACGGGAATTACACGTAGGCAACATGTCACTCACCTGTGTTCATTGGTTTCACGGGTTAACATGGGCGTGGCTTCATCTTAAAAATCAATTCGTACACGTGGCGGCGCTGTGGAGTTTTCAGAACCCAAAACGTCTATGGAGTGCACCTACTTATATTTCGTATACTGTGCCCATATATACCTAACTCTGCGTAAGGTCACATTGACGTCAAAGTTAACCGCCGTTTAAGCTGGTTGATGCAACCGGTCATGCTAAAATTTAGCGCAGCAAGCTGACCAAAAAATGACGTCAATAAAACATCAATTTTTAAAAATGACGTCAATAGAAAGTCTGTTTTTAAAAATGAATTCAATGAAACGTCCGTTTTTAAAAAGTGACGCCAATTCTCAAAAAAGGACGTCATTTTTTGGTCATTAAAACACGTGATAAAATAGCCTCATTTTTGGTCATTTTCTTCGAAGATACAGCTATGTCTAAACCCTCGAAGACTACGGCTTCTGTTGATTTTCCCAGCCTAGGAAGTATCGTAAATAACTAAGAACTAGGGAAAAAACCATTCAAAGAAACTGCAATTGAATGTCGTCAGCATTGCCTTTTGACATTTGAAATCGCCTACATGATGTGACTACATGTACTGTAATTTGACCACTATAGATTAGAGAACCGAAAAAAGGGGGGGGGGATGAGTTCGGTATCGTGATTGAATGCTAACTTTTGAAGAGGAATGTGGCGAAGATGTACGTAATTTCGTCTACTGATACAACGAATTGGAACGTGGGACGGTCGTGTGATTTTGAGTTTTTGTTTTGTTTGAAAAAGTTTACAAAAGATGCGTTGCATTGGTTTTCTATAAATTTTAAATCATGTTGCAAGCGATCATTGTTGATTTTATGTAGGCTACTCATCGTATTTGAAACAAATCTGGACAAACGATTTTGGGCAGTCTGTACGGGGCTTAATATATTCATATTCATTTAGCTAAAGTTCTTGCTTATTGTTTTTAAGGAATTAGTAACTATTTATTCCTAATACATGTAAATATTATTTATGTTTAATGGATAAGAAGTACAACTGAATAGAGCAGCTGTATCTTGATCCGTCTGATCAAGATTTTACTTTAAAAGAAGATAATTGGTGAAAAATGTTGTAGCTCAAACGTCATATGTCACATAATAACTTTATTTCGTACGAGGAGTCTCAGCTCCTATGACGTATACATTTCTATATATAAACATTGTATATCGTATATTGCAATATGGTTCATACATTGGTACCTGAGGAGCATAAGATTATCATGGGGTTGTGATTAGAGTTGTTTGATTCCATAGGTTAGTGCAATTCTATATAGCATCCAAAGGGTTGGTTCTGTAGGGTTGGTTAGGTAGAGTTCCAGGAATTCTTATGTCACATTTTATGTGTGTTGTTTTTGGGGATGTTCTGTAATTGCAGTATTTTTGAAGTGTTGATACATGATGAAATCTGCTCGACATTGATCCTATTAGAACACGCATACATACTGTATTTGATAATGCAATATTCGTTTTTAATATATGTACTCAAAAATTCCATGAATGATATTGTTTTAAAAATCGAAAGCCACGCCAATGTCCATGGTGCATGTAATGGTCCTGGGATGAGTTATGGAAATGAATGGTCATCAAACTGTAGTTTTATCTTTCCGCGTGTAACTTGTCCTTTTTTAATTGAAATTCATTGGTTATTAAGACGTTCTTATTTCATTTTTTCAGAGGTAGGCAGACACAATGGCAGCCACAGCCGCCGCCGTTCCTGGTCATGAGGATGGACCCGCGCCGACCGGAGCGGGGGGGGAGTTGGCCGAAATTCAACTGAAGTCCACTCAAATGACAGATGAGGTAGGACAACACAATAACCTATTTTCATTGCTTCCGTTATAGCGAGCTAAATTTAGAGTGCACACTGAATATCGCCAGACTCTTTGGCCAAACTTTATTGCTGCTGGTTGTAAGACTTCTTAGGCCATCAATTAATTCTGTCTGGCTTCGATGGTGAAAGAGAATGAATGTATTGTTGCGTGTAGGTGTGGATCGGAGTGGTTTCCCTTCCATGTGATGCATTTACGATCACGCCTTTGATGTCCATTAAGAGAGGGGCTACTGCAATTGTGGATGACACGGCAGATGGAGTTTTTGGGCAATAATGGACTTTCATCAACGATGATGAACGATACAATACGTGTACTCTTCAACTAAACAGGATTGATTAAGTTCATCTGTTTACTCTTCAATTTCCTAAATGAAATTAAAGCTGCGTGCGAGACTACGTGAGCTCCCTCAATTTCTTGTTGAACGGATTCAGACTTGGAGAATAGGATTCCTCAAGACGTCGTTGTTCGCGTTTTGGGGACAGAAACCGCGTATCAATCTCGTTATACATATAACAAGGGTCCCCCGCACCTGGAAGTTAGAAAACCTGGAATTTTCAGCAATTTCAGGGAAATTGAAAGACCTGGAATTAAAGAAAAGTCGGAAATGTGATTAATTTTGATATAAAAAAAAGCCATGGAAATTCAACTATGGTGCCATTTACGTTACATACAGTATGACCATTGTAAAGTTTCATGACGTCATTTTCAAGCGGATCCAGTCTTCAAAACATGAGGGATATAATATGTGTACAAATAAAAAATAGGCAAAATTAAAAAATGTAATATTTGGATAACCAAATTATCCATCCATATACAGTACATGTACAAATCCAAATAAACGTTGTTGGTATACTGTCAATTTTAAATATGTTATGTTCAGAGTCTTCCACCTGGTTTTGCTTGAGCATTATCATCTTTGGACATGCACATTGACGGTTGCCATACTTCACAATATTTGGTCATGCAAATCCAAATAATCAAAGAATCCACACGTTCTTATACAGGAAATTTCAAACCTCGTTAATTTTAATTACATTCGTGCACAACAATTGATGGTTTGCAGTGTTTCCTACGTCTTCTTGCCATGTAGAGCACTGCACCTGCATTATTTACTGTGTATGCCTAGTTCATCAGCATTCATTTCTGGTCGATATACCAGTACAACATCCCGACGATGACACGGATCATCAGATAAGTGACCCCAGAGAGGTGTTAAAGGCGTTCGTGACAACATGTTGACATTTTAAAATTCTCCGTTTTTCTATCTCCTCCTGGATGGCACGGTGTTGTTTACACACGCTTCTGTGTATCTCAGTTTTTTTTTACTATATCCACTTGTTATTTTTATTGCCTTCTTCCATCCGCCGTTGTCATGGCTAGGGCGCTTTTGACGTCATCGCCTTCTAAAACGGGCTGTTGCAACATTGACGTTGAACAATTGCGCAATTACATCCTTTTGTCGTGACGATGGCTTGGAAGCGCGAAGGCCAATGCGACGATTTATTTATAGGGCAAGTGCCAAGTAGCGCGCCTACAATAATTTTAGTCATATTTCAAGAGATTCCAAATGTCCTTCATCTTTTCGTTGATGCTCTGCGACGCTGGTGCTGGAGTCAATTTATCCGTTGCTAGGTCATGTTCAGCCTGCGGGAAGTGGAAAGAAACTGGCTTAATTGTGACCACCCTGGTGGAAAAGTGTGATTGATGATCATACATACTGAATATACTGTACATACGTATGTCCACAAATTTATTATCCATTAACTTTTATTCTTGAACTCTGTAAACTTATGGAAATTTCATCTTGATTTCAAAATAGCGCCACCAGTGGATTAATACGCGCAACGGAAATAAAAATGGATTCTAGTAATTCAAAATTGGTGCGTGGTATGTTTTTTAAACGAATGTGGAATTCATATCTATAGAAAAATTATCTAGGATATATCAATATTATGCATCACATGTTGCTTCGAGAAATTCCAGTAGTGGAAAGACTAGGACAGCTATAGTCACACTAGCTAGGACAAACAGCTAGGACACCCTGTTGAACTGATATTTTATGAAACAGATGTATCAATTTTTTCTAAAAAAAAATATTAAGTGAATTCTTAATCGATCGGGGGGATATATTAGGGTACTCAGAAGGTTTACGAATTATACTTTGGCTGTCGAGAAATCACGAGGGCAAAATTGTGCTATTTTACTATAGTTTCTATTTTCAAAAAAATTTAATAAATTCTTGTTAAAATTAAAAATTTTGGTCATCAGTTGAACGAGTTATGTTTCATGTAGAAATATATTTTTTTTTTAAAACAAAGCTATCTTTAAAGTAAATTAAACTATACAGGTTGATTCCAAAGGTCATGCTCAAACGGAAGAGGGAGGTAGAGGAGTGAAAAATAAACACCTTTCAATCGGAAAAACAATTGCATTTGAGGCTTAATTAAGGAGTTACAAGCATTTGATGGTTTTGCATCACAATTGTAAATGTTCCAAATACCTTTGCATTTAATGAATGCTATTCATTGTTTGATTTCAATAGAATAATAACAAGTATTGAAAGTTTGAACAAAACATGCTAATTACAAAAGCTGTTGAAAAGTACGTCCCCTGCAGTCAATGCAAGCCACACATCTATTAAAACTTTGACGCACGTTTGAAAAAACATTTGGTGTATCTCTGATTTGCTCACTTGCTGCTACCAATCTGGCTACAAGTGTTTCAGGGTCTTTCACTTTGTGTTTCATACTCCAGACTTTTGAGATGTCCCCACATTAAATGCAATGGTATTTGGAACATTTACAATTGTGATGCAAAACCATCAAATGCTTGTAACTCCTTAATTAAGACTCAAATGCAATCGTTTTTCCGTTTGAAAGGTGTTTATTTTTCACTCCTCTACCTCCCTCTTCAGTTTGAGCATGACCTTTGGAATCACGCTGTATATACAATCTCTAATAAAGGTACATTTTAAAAGTAATTTATCATTGAATTTAGCTAGTATGGAAACACAATAGTCAGGTCTTTACTTTGTTTATTAATGCCGAGTTAAACCCCAGATTGATCCAAAAATTTACATTTTTGCTATCAAATATAAAAGCATTTCTTTAATTTTTGTTATGACAGGGTACCCCAATACATGTCATGGAAAACCTGGAAAAGTCAGGGAACTTGAAAATATCGGGAGAAATCAGGGAAGATGGTTTATTTCGAAAAAGTCAAGGAAATTCAACATAGTCCCAATTTCCGAGTAGAAATTTGCAAAATTATCCACGCTTTCCGAGTATAAATTTGCCAAATTTCCTGTTTAACGAATACAAAATTGCAAAATTTTAAACGTTTTCCGAGTACGAAATTGCAACATTTTCCACTTTTTGGAGTACAAAATTGCAAAATTTCCACGTTTTTCGAGTACAAAATTGCAAAATTTCCCACGTTTTCCGAGGACAAATTTTCAACATTTTCCGATTATAAAATTGTCAAATCTTCCTAAAAAAAATGTCGTGCAAATTTTCAAAATTTTCAAGAATTGATATTAGTAATTTTTACAAAATATGTTAATTTTTGACATTGTCATTGGTCAGGGAAATTTTGGTAAAACCTGGAAAATTGAGGGAAAAGTCAGGGAAGTTGAAAATGGAATTTCTAGGGAACCCTGTATGAGAATGAAATTTCGGTCAGCTGATAAGCGGCGAATTGAAATTGCAGATTCTGGAATATTCTCTTCAAAGAGCACTTTAATTCGTGCCCCTACTCCGAGGGGTCGCTTCTAAAAAGCGCAAGTAATGTAGAGGAGATATGAGAGACGAATCTATCCAGTTTTTAGATTGATTGAGTCGCCCTGACTACGACCCACTATGTGGCCTTTTTCAGTTATAGAAAACACGCGTGCATCAGAATTGAAGAAGCAAAAAAGCCTGAAATGCTATTTGCTTATAACGTTGAAAGAGGAGTTGGTTTTTTTTTGTGGTAAAATTAAATACCGAAAGGTTGGATGATATGTATATAATGCATAAAAAGTTACGTGCGTTTGATGGAAATGCATTTTCATGAGAGTGTTTTCTCCGGATGCAGAATTTGATACGTCGTGCTTTATTGCGTACTTTTTTTTCTTTTTTCATCAGGGGTTGGCTATTATCATTATTAAATGGTTTGTAAAATGCTTCGTAGCTCAATTTATTGCTCCGGGTTTATGGCTATCGGTTTTTAACTGCGTGCCACCATTTTCGACTCGTTTCACGTCAGTTTTCCAGAAAAAAAAGTAAATGGGAGTAAATCGATAGAGAAATCCGAAGAAAACATGCTCAATGAAAACGTGATTACAAGATAAAAAAGCACAGCTTGATCTGTGCACTGAAATCCCAGACTTCGTACAAAGCAATTTGTGCTTTCCACGCGAATGGATCGTGGAACGAATTTCATTTAAAACTTGTTTCGGAACCGCCTACCTAATTTCCAGTTGGCGCGGGCTACCTCCGTAAAAGTATAACTCGGTTATCGTACTGTAACTACGTCTACGATAACTGTCCAGGAAGTATCTTTTTGCGAATCATCGTGCACAATGGCAACCGACTGAGTACTCGTGTTATCGAGTTCCGCATAATGTAATTTTTGAGCGGGTTCGGCGATTCATGTTTTTGTGCATCAATTCCTTGCGTGGAACGTTCATTCGGACTCCAAAAACGTAAACGCAAAATGATTTCAGTGAATTTGTGGTAACGTCAAAGTAATGAAATTTGAATTTCTCATTTTCATTTTAAAAGACGAAGGTTGGCAGCACGGCGCAACATGGGTGTTCGTAGTGATTGCCTAAGATTAAGGGGCAGCGAATTCTCTAGGGGAGTATTTCGAAGATTGTTTTAGGAATAAAATTAAATATTTACAATAAAAATGTTCTTCTACCGTATAGTTAACCAATTTTAAATTAATTATAAAACTATTTATTCACTGATATTGCATATGCTGGTCCTTAGATGGTGCTTTTTTAAATTCCAATGTTTTTTGTTTTTTTAAATACACATTTCCTAATTGTTTGCCTTCGTTATCTATAGGTAACGAAGTTTATTGAATATATATGTTCAATTGTATGTCTAAAACTATCTTCCCAAAAATTCTTATAGCAAAAGCCATCACTAGTAGACCCTCTTACGGTAGCAGTAACTAAAGAGGTTCAGCCCAGCCTATAACCTAAGATCACGTAAACCAAAGTTATGGGTTAGAGTTAAGGGTCAGGGCTAACCGTAGTAACCATTGAAAAGAAAGTTTAGGTTTTATGACTTTAGGTTGACTCTAAAGCTGAACCAAACCTAGAGTCATGAGTCAGCCTTTCCAATGAAACGATTTCATCAGCTACTTTGAATTGAAAAGCCCGAGAAATAATTATTTTCAATTTCACCACTTGAGATCGCCATATTGAGATGTAAACCAGTTCTCCTGACCCTAAACCAACAATTTCGGAGAGTCAGGGTTAGGTTTCACAGGTTGACTCAAAGAGTCAAGAAATCCAATGATTACTATATATGAAATAGAAGGTAAACCATTTTTGGTAACCCAAATAGTTGGTTTAACCTAAGTTACTGCTACCGTTAAAATGGCTTATTCAACGATTTTGTGGTTTCCAACCTTGATGAAAAAACGAGAAAAATATCCAACAAAAATTGTTATTCTGGGGTACCAAAGCTTCGACGTTTTAAATAGGACTACTCAGTCAAAAGTTTCTCGAATGTCACTTTGGCAGTCGTGAATTCACGTGTGTGAAATAGACACGCTAATGGACCTTATGCGCATTTCGTCAGCATGCATATATCACGTGATATTTCATTCATTCCATTGGCGAAAATTACCCGGAGCCACTGCCGAGGCACGTTCTTACGCGCATTCGAATCGTCCACGCTAGAGTAGTGCAGTGTCTAGCCAGTGTAACTTGATCACGTATTTTTTTGTTCAGTGCAACCTCATGGCTTTATCGGTGCATCACACCAAATTTTTTCAAACGAACAGGCGAGTGCAAATCGTTTGCCCAAGCAGCGACAATTTCGAAAAGAACCATTCAGGAAAGAACAGCAAACGTATTTGAAGAAAAGCAGACGAAATATAATCCGCCATGTTGGGTCACGGTGCACCGACGACACGACCTCTTTCGACGGTGTAGTCAAGTGTACACTCAGTGCACATTTTTGGACGAATCGACCAGACCAATAGAGTGCACCTACTTTAATGAAGTGTGCACCATGGACGATTATAATGGGACGAAGGTAGAAATGTACACTCAGTGCACACTAGTGTACACTTTTTGGACGATTCGAATACGCCATTAGTGGTTGATTCGATGAGAAGATCACGTGATAAAGCCTCGTATAGGTAATTCTGCATAAGGTCCATTAGCTAAAAAAAATCATTCCAAACTTTTATACCAATCGATGCATTTCTTTAGCACGCGTGACTTCACGACTGCCAAAGTACGGTTCGTAAAGCTTCCTTCTGAGTACCCCGAACACTAACACTAACATGTATCCGTTTCTGCAAATTTCGGTTAATGATCGCGTGTCGACGCCGGCGACAGAGGCGGTGGCAAAGCGAAGCTCATTCTGTGGACAACGATTTGTGAGCCATCGCCAAATTATGGGACAGAGTTTCATCCATCAATGCCATCTCGCGGAAACTCTGGTCCCTTCAGAAATCTTAATGACTCCACCCTCTTCCCATACAATCAATTATCTAATAACGCAACGACGTATTCCTTCCGTTGGCACTTGGCCAAATGGGATGCGATTAGTCGGCGCGTGGCTAGAACCCCGCAACGTAAATACGGCAGAAAAGAAAGGGCCACTTCCTGTTCCGGCTGAATCTCGTCACCTCGCCACGCAAGCGGATTGCTCTTGTACGCAACCTCCGAGCACTTCGGGTTGGGCTAACGGATTGGGTGGTTGGCCTGTTTTCTCCGAGGATAATGGGAAATGCCTTAAGTACGTGTTTGGTTTGTCTCTGGAGAGCGAAAACGTGGCGGAGATGGAGATGATGATGAGAAGGAGCGCTCCGAATCAATCGTTTACTTCCTGGTTCGTTTGATAGCCGCTCAAGATGGGGTGGCGGAACCGTAGAAGAAAAAAAACACTGGCTGGTTTGCGTTCCGAGCGCCAGTGTTGCCATCCAATCAAAATGTTTGTTTGGTTTTGATACGTCTTTAGCAACGCCCGAGTTGTGGAGATGCTGGTGCTGCCACCTACATCCCTGCATGAGGCTACGAGCGCCCCCCACACGCGAATTGCTTGTTTGGTTGTGGATATCGTTCCCAAAGACTGAAACCCGTCTAAGAACTTCAGGTCCTATGGTGCTGCCATCTATGCATTTCTCCACACCCTAGACTGAGACCCGTTTAAGTTCTTCGGGTCCTTTGGTGCTGCCTCCTATGCATCCTTTCACACCCTAGACTGAGACCGGTTTAAGTTCTTCGGGTCCTTTGGTGCTGCCACCTTTGCATCCTTTCACACCCTAGACTGAGACCCGTTTTTAAGTTCTTCGGGTCCTATGGTGCTGCCACCTTTGCATCCTTCCACACCCAAATTGTCTTCTTGCGTCGTGGAAGACAACCTGGAGTACCGTCTGACAATGCAAAAATATAATGCTAATAATTTTGAATTGTTTTCGTTTGAGGGTTTGGGGAGAACTTTTTGGGTCAGTATTTCCATGGGCCTGGGGATGCACGGGAAGCGGAGCCTTTCAATGCGTGGGTGGGCGAATTTCACGAAGGCATATCGAATTGTTGTTTCTTGGAGCAAGATTCGAGCTGAAAAAACAAGTTCGAAATAAAATGTAGGACAGTAGGGCGTGTCAACATTTTGCTCAGTTTCTGTCAAGGACCAGAAGTTCTCGAGTTTCATCTCAGTAGCTGAGCGTGTGCAATCAGTTTATTAGATGTTTGGGCGTGCTTATCAGCCATTTTTGTAAACACCAAAATCCCAGCTAAAACCCTAATTATTTAGTTTCTGTGTCCACTGTCAAGCATCTTTCCCTCGGATGAGTCATTAGGACAATCTGTGATTCTCATTATTTTCGGGGAGTAGGGTTTTGGAGAAATCTCTTCGGCACGTACTGCACATTTCGCTTTGCAGACAATTACTTTGAAAAGGTTGCATCACGCATGAGGTCCATTAATGGCTATAATCATGTTGAAAATTCGATAAAAATGCGAGACTTATCAAAAACTCAAATTTGTGCCAGGGAAGTGCTAGCTGATTAGAAAGGCAGACAGATTTGCGCGTATAGCACAACTTCCACGGTCTTCTTCCAACTGAACAGCAATTTGAAGTGTTCTGTAACTAATCTTTTACCAAATTCTTAAATCTCAGTAGGGAGGTGCAAAAGTGTCCAACTCAGGCACTCCAGGGCCTCGGAGGAACTGTCCGACTTTCGACGTCTTCAGTCGGCCACGCTTGATTTTTGGCATTAAGAGGGTCTACAAGTGATACTTTGTCTGTTAGGATTTTTCGAAGATAATGTAGATTTTGGTATAAAATTGAAAAATTTCTATTTTTTAAATAATTGATCTAAAATTTAAAAAATTACT
Organism: Ommatoiulus sabulosus; assembly: GCA_034697705.1. NCBI lineage: Eukaryota > Metazoa > Arthropoda > Diplopoda > Julida > Julidae > Ommatoiulus > Ommatoiulus sabulosus. Next base: position 2,826 of record JAQGAO010003710.1, on the reverse strand, counting down.
GATATTTTAAAAAGCGCCATCTAGGGATCCATGCCGCATATAAAATTGACACGTGGAACATTTAAAAATGATTCCTTTATTAACTGTAAAAAACATCTTTACTGGAAATATTTTACTTTCTGCTGAAAACTACTGTATCTTCTAGTGATGCCTGATTCACACGAGTTGGAACAAGTTTCCAAAAAACGGCTATAGACGTAAAACAAGATGCCTACACAGATGGCCATCATCATTAACCATGGACGCATCTCCTGTTGGTGGTATAGATCGGAGCCAATTAGACTCCGGCAGTAGATATCAATCGTCTTGTGGGTTTTATAACAGGCAGCGCATCGCCACTTATTTTCTCAACCCTCCTCATTTACCCGGTCTTGGTACCGGTAACAATAGTACATCACTGTACGTGCTTCCAATAAACACTCCCGGCCAACTTTAGTTGAAATGCTAAACACCTAATTAGCCCAAGTTGTGACAGACTGCATTCTAAAACGACCGTGAGACGCGTCATGTACGCATCGTCGGACATCCTGTCCCGTGCACAACCAACGTTTTCGAGGCTCCATGGAGCAAGAGGGACCATCGCTCTCATCAATGGCACTCATTCATCCTGACTGCATTTTAGACAAAAGAGGGAGTGATTTAACGGCACAATGGTAACATCATCGTCGTGGAAGCCGAACGATAAATTATCTGTCATCGGCAGCCGGCTTTGTGGCGGCGCGTTCAAGATGCGAGGGAGTGGAAAAACGAAAAAAAATGAAAGCCCAACTTAATGGGATTCGATGAAACAATTACCCCGATGCACGATGGCTGAAATTGGGCGTTGGTGCAATGGATACGCGTACTTATAGGGCCCTGTCCATTAAATCAGAACGAGGGTTTCATCCGTGGCCGTTGAACCTCGAGCCTCGTTTACAAACAGTGGAATCTAAGGAATCGCGATTTATTGCCTTATCAGAGAGCTTGATTTTTTTTTTTTTTTTGCAGCGCATCTTCTGATTTTTTGTGTGACTTTCATCGCGTTTATCGGGAAGCACGAGCGTGAAGAAACCGTGAAAATAACGTTGAATTGTTGAAGGGTCGTCGTGATACTTTCGACAATTTTAACTCTGTAAAAACGTCGACTCTTTAAATTGAGATTAATGCTCGCAGGCAAAATCAAGCTCCAAACGTGACGCAACTAAAAAAGTGTCAATGCCTGGGGCCGAATTTTCGACTTTTGCAACGTGACTTTTTTTCTGAGTTGTAGGGCGTTTATCGGTTGGATAAAAAAACTTCAACCAATGAATGCGATGAATAAAGAAATTCAAGGACAGGATAGTTCACCATTGCTTCCTCCAACCATGCTGCATCCCCATTTACCAGGACTTTGGGAGCGGCAACAATAGGCTGGGGGTTCTGGGGAATAACCTAAACCAGGGTAACCCCAGACCTGGAAAAGTCAGGGAAGAATGACTTATTATGAAAAAGTCAGGGCAATTCAACGTATTAATGTTGTCACGATCCGAAATTAATTCTTCAATGTGGTGAGCTCCGGGCCTATTTGCAAACTTCTAAAAATTTTCTAAGTACAAATTTTCCACAGTTTCTGAGCACAAATTTGCTAAATTTTGGACAGTTTCCGAGGACAAATTTGCCAAATTTCCAACAGTTTCTGAGGACAAATTTAAAAACTTTTCAACGTTTTCTGAAAGTCAATTCGCAATATTTTCAACTGTTTTCGAGTACATATTTGTAACATTCTCAACAGTTTCCGGGGAATTTTTTTTCAAAATATTCAACGTTCTGAGGACAAATTTGCAAAATTGTCAACCTTTCAGAGGACAAATTTTCAAAATTGTCAACCTTTCAGAGGACAAATTTTCAAAATTGTCAACCTTATACAGAGTTGGCCTACAATATTTGCAAGAGTTTCACATTTTTCGAATACAAATTAGTAAAATTATCAGACATTTGTCATGCTAATTTTGGAAAATTGACATTAATAAATATTGCAAAAATATTGAAAATTGTCCCTGTAGATTTGTTTTGTCGTAGGTCCTGGAAATTTGTTTTGAAACCTGGAAAAGTCAGGGAAGTTGAAAATAAAATTTCTGTGGGGAACCCTGGTTACGTATGGGACTACATCACGTGATTATTTACATCGAATCAACAGTTAAATGAACTTGTCTTGACACTATCCCCAGGTACTTTCCCCCACTAGAATAAATGAAATGACTCGTGATATACAGTATGCATGCTGACGAAATCTGCATAAGGTCCATCGACCGTGCGTTGTAGGAACATATTTCATGAGTCCAGCTGTCATGGATTCCTTATCGAATTGCAGGATATCGTTCGTTGGAGATGTTGTTTACCAAATGTTTCCAGCAAACAAAGACGAAAAGCGATGGAAGAATAAAACTGGAAGGTGTACTGACCTTAGAGAGTTGCACCACCTGGTAGTCTTCAGGGTGCCCGCTGTCCTGACTCTGCCATATGGTCGAGCATACTGTATGAGGTTTTTGACTTGTCCCTCTTTTTCAGTAAAATGCACGTGTTTGTGACAATGAAAGTTTCTAACCAGCATAGATCTTAAGATCAATACGCGTTGTAAGGCCGCTGCGATTGGTTTGCCTAAGGGGCCATTCCAAAAGGACGTCCTCAAAATGTTCCCAAAATTGGACTCCCCCTACAACTGTCCGCATTGTGTCCCCCCCCCCTCCTTTATCCCCCCATTCGGACGTCCTAAACTTACAAAAAAAAAACGTTGTATTCGGAAAATTGTGAAAGTTTTGCAAATTTGTACTCTGAAAACGTAAATTTTGTACTCTGAAAAGGTTGAGA
>JAQGAO010003709.1:0-16492 GCA_034697705.1 Ommatoiulus sabulosus | reverse complement strand
GATGCGCCATTTTGAAAATCGCGAGCAAGATGCGCGTACATGGCGGCCGATGCGTTTTTCGCAACTTTCAAATTCTCGCTGTTTTTTTGTTTTGCGACCTGGAAACTTCTCGTTATTCGACCGACGATCCCTTCGGTATGTACTTTTACACTACGTCGTTGTTTAATGAAGATGAACAACAGTTCGCAAAATACGCCTGACGCCGATCGCCGAACAATCGCCAAAGTTATGTTCATAGAACTTGATTAAAATCCAATGTTTTCAAAAAGATAGAAGCTATACGTAGCCTATAGAGCTAGTATACGTTTTAAACAAGGTTTATTTTTCAGCGCGTGTTTCTCTATATGTTTGATCTAATGGTTGATTTATTTTATTTTGGAAAATTGCTGAGGGAACCAAACTTCCGTAAGCCTTTGACAGTATACATTTTTTTACATTTTCAACACTTACCCAATCAATAACGAGAAACTAAAAACGGCGATGCATTTGAAATTGCCAACAGCCATGTTGAGACTTAAGTCAAGGAAGCCAAAGAGCATTATAATTTCCTAAAACAGACTAAATTAACATATGACTTTCCAACCGTGGTTTCGTCCAGCGAGCGTTCACGGATTAAAAATCACGTATAAACTCTTGAAGATTCAAGATTTGAAAGTGCGTTTCGTGCATTAGATTGTCTAACAGAAGTGCGTGCGTTATTCCAAGTTCAGAAAAATGCGGTGCAAAGAGACGCGTCAGTTTAAGGCGGTCAAAGAAAACCAAAACTCGTAACGCTGAACTGTGACCTGGTGCAATTTTTTTTAAATGTTTTCTTTATTTCTTCGCGGTTTAGAAATGATAAGCAATAAAACACAATATGAAATACCAGTATGGTGACTCCGCCCACTTTTACCTGGCGATGAGTTTGCAGCGCCACACGTTGTCATTGATTTAGACATATATCCATTGTGATATATCGACATACGTATGCGTATCAAATCGTATCGCCCGCACATGCATGTCATTCTTTAACTATCACTATCGATCGATAAACTGATTTCTATATACTGAGCCAATGGGCACTATTGTGCTACCCTGTGGGTATCTGAATTATAGCCTACGCAATATAATTGTATACGGGCTACGACATCATCGCCTCGCGTTTTTCCACCATACTGTCTTGTGACGCCATCTGAACATCAAAGGTGCCGATATGGAGTGACCATACTGTTCTTTCGTATACTGTGCGCAATAAGCTCAAGCGTGTAACAATACACGTGACCTTGAATTGGTCGGTTTAAAAAATTATCAGAGGAAAACAGTGTCAGGAAATTGCAATTTTTGAACCAGTAAAGAAACACGACGAAATTTAATTCATTGTTGATATTTTTTTCAGCACGCATGCAGTATATAGGCTTCGTGACCGTCTTAAATGCGCGGTGCAAGGTTCAATGAAGCTAGGGCAAGACGATCGACAGGGCAGCGAATGGGAACAGTGAGCAAATCTCATTAATTCCATCGATAATAAATACGCAATGCTTAAACTTTAAAATTGAAACACCCAATAATTAACTCACAATACAGTATAATAATAATTATTGTTCCGAAATGGAACTACAATGGGATCTGCAAGTTCGTTGGCCGGAAACTCGTGTTAAGTGAACACGCCCCTGCTGTAAATGGTGTATATACAGTATAGCTCAGGGCCGTATCGTGCTATGATGCAGAGAGGCGGCATATAGGGGCAGTATTTCGTAGACTTGCATCATACTGAAAAAAAAACCACCACACGGCCCTGATATACAATAGCTCGTTGGAATACGTCGCACCATATTACTTTTCAGGGAAATTCCCCGACCTTAACTTGCAGAGAAACCTTGATGCGCTGCTCTTTTACTCGAGACCGCGTAACTATGCAAATGCGCGAAATTTCCATCCTTGCATTGTTATCCATGATCATGGTGATTGGAGAATTTCAAATAAATTTGCGCTTACCAAATAGACTGCAAAAGCGGGATATCATTCAACGACCGTTCCAGGAGTTACTTCGACCAGAATGCGAGATTCGATAAACTAATTTGGGAAACGTATTCAACGCTAAAATGCAAATTCCGCGCGCTCCTGGCGAGGGTCGCTTCAATTGTCACGGTTAAGTCATCTTGATCAAATTGTCATTACTTTGGCAGTCTATTGAGAAAATTGGCCGTCCGTGGCAGTCGCGGTTCTAAAAGAGCAGTTGAAAAATATACCTGTTGGTAGGACTGGCGCCTTTGAAAGACCAAGTGGACCAAGAAGACTCGGTATACTTATGTTGGCAGATCGAGAAGATCATGCACGTGTGACGTCGTATGCAGGCATCGTACCTGACGTGCTGACACGAACAATTAGTTGAAATGTGTGGTGTGGGTGATGACAACGACATAAAAAGGTGTTCCATTCCTCCATGTCTCTTCACACCTCTTGCAGGTATTTGAGTGGACAGAGGCCTTGACGGTCTCCGCAGCGGATGGGAATCATCCCGGCATTCTCTTCGCTCACCTGAATCACTATCTGCAAAACCAATCGTGGATTAAAACGTTGATTATCTATTCAGGACATGTGGACGGTTCACCAGAACTCGCCTGGTCGCGCAGTAACTTTAATCCGTTATCTCCGTTATCGGTCACTTGGAGATTATGCGTTACTTGCAAAGGTCTTTCTCCGGGATTCAACTTTGCCACATACTTGGATGGAAAAAAACCAATTTTTCCCAGACATTTTCCCTATAGGAGGCGAAGAATAAAGTTTGTAACAAAAGACAAATTAAGACAGGAGAACATTCGAGGATGCAATTCAAACTTACTTTCCACCAATCGGGATCAGTTGTGTCGATCACTGTAACCGTATATCCAGCCCTTTTAAAAAATAGAACAAGTTTTTTGAAGTTATGATAATTTTTTTTTAATAAAGCGAAAAGTAGGCTAGTGTTTGGATAAAAATGCTTTTGTTGAGAAAAATATGGATGCTTTTTTCTTTGTTATAGCGAAGTAGAGAAGTAATTTACTAATTTTTTTTTTCGAAATTACCGTTTGTTGAATTGGAATATTTTTAAAGCTAAGCATAGGTGTAAAAAATGACAAAAATACAGGAACAACTTTGATGCAAATTTATAATTTCGAGCACAAATCGAAGTAAGATTCAGTACTATGAGAATTTCTCGGAGTTGAAAAATAAGACATTTTCCCCCACATTTTCGCTCAAAAAAGACCAGTTTCAACAGCTATATAATATGCTAACTTGAGATCCAATTCGTCCTGGTGCCTGCTTTTAAAAGTGTACAAAACTACGTAGAGGTTCGTGGGAAGAAGGCGGTGTGGTTTCTGAAATTGCAAATGACAAGCGGTATAGTGACCATGCAGTGTCCACTCACGACGTCAGTCCATGCAAACGCACTTACGGGTGAAGGGCACGGTGAGGTGGAGGCTGAGCTGAGCGACTTTTCGTTGTCGTCCGGCAAATCCACGGAACTCATTCGCACGGCCCGGGTCGATAAAAGCCGTCGACTGTGGACGGGGCTCTGGGGAGCTGAAACGGTTGCAAGTGCAACAATTTACTAATGCGCAACAAGTCGGGCTCAAAAATGAGGATTCAAGACTGAATACAGGAGACTAAAAGCAGAGGATAAGGAAGAGACACTAAAAAAAGCTTGCTTTTCTTTAAAAAAAAAAATACCTCAATTAATCCAACGATAAAAAAACTACGGAAAAAAAATTGTAAACCGAGCAAAAACAGGTCGCATTTATTTTATTGATTTTCATGTTTCTTCGTAAAATGACTAATTTATGGAAAGAAAAAACAACAGTAGCCGAGCAAAAAATTGAGCGTGACACGATCATGCACGGCGTGCACCACTAATGGAAAGTGCAAATATACGTAATATTTAAATCAGTGTGTTGCCAAGCATACAGTTTGTAATTTACGGTCTATGGGTAAGAGCACGCTGACACTTATTTCATTAACTTAAAAACCAGTATCGCCTAGTGGTATGAGTTTGCAATACCACTACGCGACACTCGTTCAAAATAAGTAAACAAATCACATGAATAAATGCCAACGTGCTCTCACCCTAACGCCTTAATTAAGAATATATGGTATACATAAATTAACCCACGAGTAAAGGGCGCATGCGTGAGCCGAGTGAAACTACCTCATTTGTTCGATTCATGTACATCGACGCGATATATTCGAGAATATACGGCATTTCGAACAACATAAAAAACCTCGTTTAAAATATATTACGCAAACATACTTTAGTTCTGTGACGGTGTTATTTTTTAAATTAGTGATTCCTACGCAAAGTTGTGTAATGGCCTAATTTACTTTACAAACGGGTGAAAGTTTTCAGGATTGGTCATTGATTCATTTTCGAAAAAGATTGAAGAAAAATGGTCTTTATTGTATTTAAAATCACCTCATAGAAGAAAAAAAGATTTAACTTCATAAATTACTATCAAGATAAATTTGCAAATTGTGGCACTAACCAATCTTAATGCCAACAGTATAGCAGCTTTCTTGCGCACTTTTATAAACTATTATTATAGTGTAGGCCATAATAAAAGATTTAGGAAGATGGGCTATATAACGTTATAACGTAAACTTTCGAAGTTACATTATAACGATGCATTCGATGATTCACTAGTTCCTCAGTGCTAAACGTGATATTTCAAGAATAAATGAATCACTATCGATTCTATTAAATGAATAATTATGACTAGGAAATCACCTATTAATAAAAGTAATGTACGAGGATTTCCTCATTTTTGAATTTATACAATATATTTTCCCTTTCCTGTCTATTCAGGAAATGAAACTGCAGGAAATACCGTATACCCACTTTCTGGAAACATGAATAATTCATTGATATTGTTCCGATTTTACCACAAAGATCTCTGCGCCAAAGGTTAAACATGCTAGTACACTGTAACAGGCATTGCAGTAGTTTAATCCCAAGGTATCTCAACTCTGCAGTAGACAATTCATTGCCTTTTTCACCAAATTCAAAAAAAAAAGACAATAAAAATGCAGCAATGGTCATGGTTGTTAGTTAGTTCCAGTTATTCATATTGGCATTTATAAATTAATACCTTGCCAGGTTTAATTATTTCAAACTTATTTAAATATTTTAATACACGAGCATTTCATCGAATGTTTTTGTTCCTTTAAAAATACTCAAAAGTTAGGGACAGGCTTACTGAATCATCCTTTACAGTTATCCCGATGAAACTAATTCAACAGAATCACGATAAACTTATGATGTCATTCGAGCGGGACACCCAGCATTTACCTAGAGTGGTGTGAGAATAGTGCAACTAGTGCATACAGAACGATAACGAAACAACAACGAAAATAATAATAATAATAACAAAAATATAAAGTGACAAAAAAGTGTGAGATTGCGCTAAATTCTAACATCAATTAAGGCAATCCATTAAGGAATATAAAAGGCAGGCATAGTGTTATTACACTGGCTGTGAGAACTGCCGTGGCTGGACTGAGGATTGGTTCCGTGATGGCCGCGACGCCTTTGGACGTGCTCGTTAGATTCGGGACTGTCCAGGGAGAGGCTTTTCATTCGCAGGTTCAGTTTTTGGCGCTGCGGGCTATGCGGGGCTGTGGACCAACAGGCAAGGAAAGGTCAGAGGTCAGGGTTCATGAGGCACACGGTGGCGAGTGACGAGCAACCTCGCCTGGATTCAAACCCATTTCTCGAGTCTCCTAGCCCTCCCCCCTTATTCAGGGGATTTTCCTCTACGATACCCATCTTCTGCTTCCATCTACACTTCGAGCCTTAAGCCCTTTCACATTTTCAATGGAGATAAAACTGATTTACATTAAAATTATCACCAATACGGAAATGAAGCAGACGAGCTTGCATTTTGATTCCTCCATGGATGATAGACGTCGGATTGTTCCGAACAAAAACATTGCCAATCGATGTATAATATCATGATTTCGATGCATAATATCATGATTTCGATGTTATTTCCGTTTGTCTATCAAGTTTCTTTCACCAGAGTCACAACCACGCGGGTATTGATAGAACTTGCATTTCAAAGATGAGATGCTCGGTTTCGATTTATTCCTGTGAAAATGTGAAGAAAGCCGACGACGCTCGATGGCTCGTGTAGGGGGAACGCAGCAATGAGGTTTCCATTTCCGGTAAATCCTAGATTGCGCCACCCGCCGGGAAACGCACCTTTTAGCCCCAAAGCGGGAAAGTCCCAGGAAGACGCGTCGAATTCCTGCTTCGAGACTAGAACGTAGTTTTCTAGGCGAGCAACGTAGCCTGGGTTCGGGGCAAAGCCAAGAAGGGCAGGAAGGAGACACAGAGACACACAGACACACAGACCTGAGCACGAAGACGGTGGGGGTATGGCGGAGACAGCCAGACTGTGGCAACTGGCCCCTTGGGCTCTCGACGAGGTGCGCTTGTGCAAGGAGCTCAGGCTCGAGCCCGAGCTCCCCCCACTGCCCCCGCCCCCCACGGTGCCCAGCTCTTTTTCCACGCTGCCCATGGTGCTGCTCTTTTTGGTGGTGGCGCTGCCTCCGATGTCCCCCGCCTGCTTCAGCAGCTGATAAATGGGATCAATTTCTACGGGCTCTGCAAACATACAGACGGCCACAGGCATCTTGTTAGATCGGATGAACAAGGCGCAATCACGAAGAAATGAAAAATGCAGCGGTGACCCCGTCTAAACCCGAAATTCGTCATTTCTAGTATATAGTCGCCGTAAATCATCGTCGACTTTCGATTGGTTACAGTCGAACTAAAGGCTAAAAATGTGATTCCAAAAGAAGACTTCATTTGATATTTTTCAAGTAAAGGTTTTTGTGGGGTAGGCTATTTAATAAGCTAGTACGGTAGAAATAACGAATATCGGGTTGAGATGGTAGGATATCGTTATACGTATTGCCACACTTGAAATGTCGTCCATTTTGAACTTGTTTTCAAAACTACCAATATAAAGGTCGGCGAGCGTTTTGGACCTCTTTCACAATTTGTAACCATTCTTACATTGTTTCTTTCCAATGAGGAAGCAATGAAAAGCAATTGAGAAACGAACTGGATTTTGTAATTGCGACACTTCAGAATTGTTGGATAATTTGATAAATAAAAATAAAAATAATGAATAAAATATTTATTAATACGAACTTATATGTGATCAAGTAAACAACGTTGGTGTTTTTCCTCCCAGCAGCATTTGAATGCTCTAATAATATTTCCTGTTTTGAACAGGCAATACTAAATATTTTGTTAAAAGCTTTGTCAATAGTGTGTACATTTAACTTCACCAGTAGAAATCTGAATCAATTGAATCGTAACACCAAAAGTCGATGGCTTCAGTTTGATTTTTCCACTCGGGAATCAAGTTTTACTTTCTTCCCTCGCATAATCACAAATCAATTTTATTGGCGAATTCGCCCTGAGACCAATTGCTTCGACAGCTTAAATGCGGCAATACGTATAGCGAATGGGGAGTTTAGCATCCATATGAGTCGAAATCTAAAAGGTAGATTAATTATTAAAATGTAATATATGGTGAAAGTTGGTAAAAGGTGATGACTTCGAAAGGAAAAACGGCGAAATGGGGGGTTAGTAAATTAAACATGGAAATAAAATATTCATATCAAACATCATCAGACACGATGTAGCTCACGCTCACACAAAACGGCACGTCTACGAAATACAACAACACGTATCTATTGATTAATCATCGATTTGCGAGAAAACTAACATTTTTCATCCTGGGGAAAACATTATTCTGAAATCGATAAAACGATGAGAAAAAAGATCACGTTGGCCTCGAGTAGATTTGTAAGAAAATTGCGCCATCCATATTTATGAGAAAAGCAACGCAGAAAGGTAATGCGAAATGTTTTCACCACCTGTGTTATTTTCGTAATGCATTTCCAACGTTATTCATGCTTTGTTAAAAATGAAAATAGACTGATAGCTAGCATCATAACAAAGATGGAGAGAAAAATGGAAATTATTACACGAGCAAGTTGGTGTCAAAATGCGCGCACAAGTTCGAGTTCTATGATTACTTTCCATTAACCGATCAATGCGCGTAATACATTTTCCAACTCATTTTAAAAGAGGTGAGAAAACGACAGGTGTTCACCACACAGGTTGTTTGCGAACGGCTGGAAACAAATTTCTATAATTTTCAAATTTGTTCAAGCCTTAATTTTTACGTTCTCCTGCTGTATTTTATGTCAGGGGCCATTCAAAAAGGACGTCCTCATGTAGGGGTTAGGGGGGATAGGTTGAGTCACGGACACAATGTGGACAAGAGAAGGGCATGACCAACTCGGACGTCCACTTGAAAAAAAAATGAGAAATAAAATCAGTTCCCAAATTAAAATCAAAATTGAGCGCAATATCGCATATATGTGGGTTATTAATTATAAAAGTCAGTAAACAGCTAGGGTACCCCCAGTTCTGGAAAAGTCAGAACTTAAAAGTTCAGGGTTCATTTTCCCAGTACAAATTTGCAAAATTTTCATTTTTCTCGAGTATAAACTTTCAGAATTTTTAACCTTTCCGAGGACATCTTTACAAATTTTTCCACATTTTCCCGAGGACAAATTTGAAAATATTTTCCACGTTTTCCCAAGTACAAATCTTCAACATTTTCAACTGTTTCAACTTGTAAAAATTTCAACAGGTTCCGAGGAGAAATTTGCAAAATTCTTCAACTTTTCAGAATACAAGATTTACGTTTTCCGAGTACAAATTTCCAAAACTTCCAATTTTTTTCTAAAGTTTCGGACGTCCGAATGATGAGGGGGGGGAAGGGGTGGTCCTGATTGACTGGACACAATGCGGACAGGGGGTAGGGGGAGTCCAATTTTGGGCAAATTTTGCGGACGTGTTTTTTGAATGGCCCTTCACCTCTTTCATGAAACGTTCCAACAATTGTCATGCGATTTAAACGATTTTTTTCTTCAAAATAATGCCTATGTTTATTATTTAAACAATCATTTTCTGCTCTTTCTCGTTAACTCGGACTCTTAATTTGAATATAATCAAAATGTTAAGATAAATTGACAATGCTTGAACAAACAGCTGCGATGCATGTCCCAGCTATACAGCAGTAATATAATTGTATACTGTATATGGGCGTAATCCATTGCTTCAGGTACTAAATCGGTATATGTCGCCGCACACTGAGCAAGCTTCCTCTAGCGGAAAACCGAACAAGATTAACTACAATGTACTTGTAAGAACAATTGTTATGTAATTCTATGTATTCATTGTATGTTATGGCCAAAGGCAAGGAGAAACTAATTACTACTCCTTCGTCTACAAGCCCAAGCAGGAAATATTCTCTTCTCGTCCGATGATTTAACAATACTGCATTAAGTATCTCGCTGTCATTGGGCAACTCCGTCCGCGTGATATTTTCAAGCTAACACCTTAGACTAATTGTTCTTTCACTCAAACAGTAATTAGACATTTACTTCCATTGGACAACTCTGGCATAGCGGATAGCCAAAGGCGCAGCAAGAAACCAATTGCTTATTCGTGCGGGAGAGCAGAGAAAATGATTTGCTGAAGATTGTCCATGCAATGAAGCGCTTTTCTTCTGCTCATTCTTACGAACAATCATTTTTGAATGCAATTGTTTGCTCGAAGCAGCGGACTAATTACTGCTGGTGTGAAAAGCACTTCTTGACACAACATGGCCCTTTGCGTCTCTACGGAAATTTACGCTCTCGACATCTTCATAATTACTTCTTGCCAAGTTGTGACTCATTTTGGTATACTGTCCCACAATCCAAGCATAGAATATACCGTTTGGCGACATTAAAAGCGCCAAATTGTGACCAACGTTTCAACTATCTGCAGGCAAGTCGTAGACTTTCTAGGCTGAAAACGGCAGTTTTAAACGTGAGCAATAAGTTTAAGGTACACTGTCCTCGTGACAATTGTTTTTAGTGCAATGCATTTAAACTCAAACTATTATCTTATTGTTATGCGAGCCACGCCACTGCCATGCAAAAAAAAACAATAATACACGCCAAACAATTAAAAAATGTAATTTGTAATTAAGGGATCGTCAAACGTAAAGTACCTTCGACCCCAAACGGTGACTGCTCGCTCCGTTTAATTTGCGTTTAATGACCGATTGTTCGTAAACGCTGTGATCAGTGAAGCGTCCGTACTGGGATGATCAGGCTACATGGACAGGTCAAGTGAGGGTTATGAAGGGAGAAGGGTGCGAAGCAGGAAACCCAGGGGTCAGTCATAAAGCGATGAGATATAGAGGGATCAAAACTACCTTTACGGATTGTTGGGGTTGGTGAACCTCGTTTCTTATTCTTCGTGGCTCCGAAAGGATTCAGTAATGTAAAAACGGACTCAGAACTTCCCATTGACGTCACTGCAAATGCAGGGTGTCCAGAAAATCAAACACGTTTAATTAAACGCTCAGATCGCGATTAAAATGGGTTTGTTAGTGGTTTACTACGACGGCACATAGATGGAGTAGCACGGCTAGCTTACTGGCCTACATGATTTAAGGGAGTGTGAAACAAAAATGGGTAGAGAATTACAGAGAATATTCTGCTTCAGTAATGGGATCGCATCATCAATAGTATGCCCGGTTGCACCAAAAAAGAAAGAAAAAATAATCTTTTATAATAAAGTTCGTTACGTTTTCGAAGAGTTTAAGATCAAATAAATACACCAAATTTAATATAAAAGATCACGTTGAAAACGAGTTGCCTTGTTTTTAAGAATATCCACTGAAGCAAGCTTAAAACAATTTTAAAAGTTTTACATTACCAAAGGATTCGCGTTAAAAGTGAAATCCCTGGGAAAATTATATAACGCAATAAAATAAAGTCAGAAATACGACTGCATATTACAGAAAATCAATACAGTAATTATTTCTGTACTCATGATTTATTAATTCCGATGGCTTACATGTATTATTATACAAAATGCACGATTTTGTTTTACAAAAATCCGCTTGAAATTATTACAATTTCATGATGCATTTGAGTTTTCTATCCCGAATTGAATTACACTAGAGAACAATTAAGCTAACCTTAAATGTTGGATAATGTATGGTTTAATGCTAATAATGTATAATTATTAGGAATTGAGAAGAATGCCTTGTTTAAAAATGTTCAATGGTGCAACAGGTCAATTAAGTAAAATATACAGTAATTGTACATGACTTTCGCAACCCATTCTTGTTCTGATGCATCCTAATTTTTATTGACGTTAAGTTACACATTCTAAAAGGGATGCATATACAGTACACCAGTCTACACATAAAAGGGTAGTTATTATCAATACACTACGGTACACATTTTTAATTATTAGCGGTAAGAAGCAATTAATCGATTATAGCATTAGGAAAAAAATTCCCATAATATATTGTAACGATACAAAAAATCAACATTAATTCTCACTTCTGGTCATATTAAAAAGCTACTCACAAAATGCCAGTTATGCTACTTGAGGAACAAAGGAAAAGCCAGGAAAAGGAGGAAAACTGCATAGAGCATCAGTTTCATAATACAGGGCGTGTCTAAGATAACGCTTCATAAATTCATATACTGTAAGTGTTTCAAAAGTTGGTAATTAAAAGAGTGAAGAATTTCCTTTTCAAATTCATCGTTACGACAAATGAAATTTCAATTCTGCACTTGCAATTTGAAGGGAAGGCATGATCGTCAATTCGTCATGTATAAACACATACCATTTCTTTACATATCAAATTAATATTTGATAAATGTTAACTAACAAAACATTTCATCAGACACACCATGTATAATCCTAAATAATTGTTTCCAAAGTAAGAAAACATTCCCTGTATTCATGTTGTTTTAATAAGAAAACAACGTTGCGAGAAAAATATTATTCCTGTCAATAACAAAACATTAAAAAATACTCTTAACTATAACCGTGAATATATTAACGAAAGAAGACTGTACGTACCAACTTAATTGTTAGGTTTACTTATGTTTTTCCATATACTGTATAAATCTGCCCTCAAATATCATCTCAAATAACCATATGCATATACAGCGTATATCGCCATAAACAGTACTATGAACATACCTCAATTTCCTCATTCGTAGGCCTACATTTAAAACAATGTACACCGAAAAAAGATTTCCGTGCACACAGGAGATTTAGCAGGTTACGCTAAATAAATCGTATAGAATTTATACACATTTTTTGTTCAATTTGTAGAATTAGTATTAAATAGCTTTTTGTGCGTAGAGGCGTTGCGAGTGCACGCTATATATAATCAAGTGAAAGTTCATCACATTCATTATAATTATGATTTCCAGGAATAGATTTTTACAGGGCAAGCTTTCAACGTGGACGTATTTTTGTCTAATTATACATGCATCCTCAATGGCTGAATCGAAATATCCATGCCATCCCTCAGCCAACTGTTCAGCGTTCACACTGACAGAAGAAAATCTATCCTCGTTTTATTATTAACAGGGTGATCGTGAACAGCAAAACTTGTAAAATATTCATGATGAGAAACTGATGGGAACTACCATCAACGATGAAATGACACCGCCCGCACGCCATGTAACGGCCAAATAACCGGGTTTCGTTTGACTCCGGCTATCGGGTTGACACATTTCGCTATTAGCTAACAAAGAACATCAGAGACGTATGATGGAAAAATTACCAGGGACGTCTAATTTCTAAACGAAAGGAGAAACCTTTTTTTTTTGTAATTTTGCAAATGCAATTACACGTAACACGAGTACTAGTTAAACTAGAGAACGACTTGCGTCTGCGGCTATATATATATCATTCTAATCCGCCTTAAAATCCCGAAATAATTAAAAACGAATTCATCTAACGGTACGTTGGCATGAAAATTGCGCATGGACCGAGAATCGAGGATTAATCATCCTCACAAAAACGTCGCACTTTGGTTTCAACCAAAATTTAATCCTAAAAAAAACTAATATACTTCGTGTATAATTAATCAATCTTTCCAACATCGCGATCGTTAGCACCGCACATAAAAAAGTGCAATTTTAGAATCCTTCCGTTGTTTTCTGGTACTATCTATCTCTCGATTATATCAAGAATAAAACTCATCTACTGTATATACACACACAACGGAGATACGAGTATACTATAAAACTGAACACAAAACTGCACAAAGCGAATTCGGGAATTTTTATATCCATTTCCACTTGGAAATTACGACTGTTACGCGTGAATGGTGTGGTCACATTCAGTGGCTTCGTTTACTCCCTACACATAACAGAGGACAGTTATTATCGGTTAAAGCGGGTTAGGTGTTATAAAGGCACGGAAGTAGTAGTAGAAATAGATTAGGAGAAGAAGAACGAGAAATATACAATAAATAATGGGTAAAGAGGCACGAGATGATACAAATTGAACGAGAGAAACGATCGAGCCACTTACTGTCATCTTCCTTGTCCATCACTCTGGTTTCTATCTCGGAAGTGGACTTCTGTCGTCGGAGAAGACGAGGTTTTGGCTACCAATCAAATTAGTTTTGCAATATCAAAGGCTGTATCATTTATAACGTTAATTCCACGCGTACGATTAAAAGCTAACTTAGTTAATTCTCTTAAAATCTTACTTGGCATCTTCCGGCTTTATCTTGACAATCAAAATGTACGTTCACTTTGCACATTTTGCAACGCATTCCTTGGCGAGTGTGACCTGAAACATGAGGGAAAGGTTCAGAAACCATTGATGGAAGGAAAAGCGTCCGCTTTGCGCTTCTATTTTGACAAGAAATCACAAGTTTTAAAGGCAACAAAGTTTCTAATGCATGTTTACTAATTTAAGATTTTGTGAAAAATGCTGAAGTGAACATTTTGCGGACAAGAGCGATTTATACACTGCAGTTTACGATAAGGACATTCAACGAAAATTAGAAGATTTTAATTTAGATTCTGAATATGTTATTTATGCAATTGTAAAGTAGCTGAAAAATGCAGATCTATCGATCGAAAATAAATGTAAAACAAAAAAACATTCCAATGTTGCTTTCGTTGATTTTCCTTTTTTAATGTTTCAAATTGTATTAATCGAGCTTGCTCGTGAAATTTAATGTATTGTCGAGGGGAATTTCAAAATTTTCGTAAGGAAAATGTGAGAAAATTAAGATGAGGATGTTTCTAAAAATTTACAATTAAGCAACATTTTCTCCAACAAAAATCAGGTAATAAATAAACTTTATGCCAGATGCTTTTATGCTGTAGTCGTGAAAAATCCTCCACGCATAATATTCGCAAATTTATTTACAAGTTAAAACGTACAGTTTCGAGTTTACTGTGCAAGTAAACAGAACTATAATTCCAAGAAAGCACATGCAAAAAAATGCGTCGAAATTATCTCGACTTTTAAATTATTTGCGACTCGTATTTGAAAAATAAAAGTGTATATGCCAATTTTCAAAGAAATGCAAGAAAAGCAATTTTCAATCGGAAATTTTTTGTGCATATGCATATTTCGATATTTTGTCTCTATTTTCTAGCTGTGCACGCTGGTAACATCGCCATATACGTACGAGCACACCTTGGCACACCTTGGCTTTTTGCGTTGACACTCGTATTACCTAATAGCTTTTATGCGCATTGAAATGTCAAGCCTCTGGAGAAGAGAGGTGCATGCAGCTCACCTCGGAGAATTTCGTGGCACAGGTCGCAGGCGGTGATTTTCTTGTACGTGTATTCTTGAAAGATGTGAGCGTTTTCGATGGCATTTGGATTGCCATTATCTTTGGTCGACGAATTCTCCTTCTTTTCACTTTTCCGTTCCGTGCCACTTCCAGACGCACCAGATTTCAGACTTTTGAAGGCTTTCAACCATTTATTCTTTATGCTTCCGGTGCTGGATGAAGACATCTTGCGATCCCTTATGTTATTATCTCCCTTGTTTTCTAAGGCAGCAGCCAAAAGGTCAATCTGAGAAAAAGCAAAACAATGTTTTTCTTATCCTTTTTTTTTCATAACGGGCGGCAATCCAGAAACATATACTGTACAGGGTGATTTACAAGTATGTCATACTGCTTGCGTCAGCGTAATAATATAATTCACTGCAGAAAAAAAATGAACGAACCATACAGAAACGAAGAGTAAACTCAGTAATTTTTGTCTCATGTTGTTTTTAGTATTTTTATTTCTTGCATATTTTGAAAAACGAGCCAAGAAGTAAACCATGCGAAATACGAAAATAAGTTTTTTTTTTATTTTTATCCTCCGACTATACGTATGTTAACTCGTGAAAAGGAAAAATCCCCTTTATTTTCGGATATTTTCGCTCACAAACGTATAATTTGCGCAAGAAGGCGTCGTAAAAGACTCATATACATCGACTTTTTAGCTTATAGCTTTTGCGTCTCCTTGACAGCCATCTTGGGTCCGAACAGTATACAAATGAATAAATACGCTGGTAATGAAAGATGGGGCAAATGGTATTATTCCGATTCCCCGTGGCCTATTAAAATAATTAGACATTGTCTATCGCATGATTGATTAAATGGACACAAATTAAAGGATGGAGAGACAGCTTGTCGATTGCAAAACAACATACAAGCACGAAAAGTAATATAATAATCATGAAAATAATGTCTCCTGGCGAGTTATGACAAACGTTCGCAAGACGATGGGTCTGCACCAACCTGTAACACATTTCAAAGGATCGATATCCATTTGCTTATTAAAATGCACCCCGTTATCCCTCGGCAGTAACTTAGAGAGAATACTTGTTGCGAATGCATTAGTGCATGCACTAGCAAATATGCGTCGACCGCTAATTCAGCGTGGGGAGCTCTTTGATAAACAGTCCATTTCATTTAATTCATTAAAACTGTGTCGCTACAGCACGTGCCTATTCGTCCTCTGTCAAAAGACTGGTTGGGAAAATTAGTGTAAACACAGTAATTATGCCCGCTACTACATTAGCCGGAATTGATTACATGTATAGTAATTGACTGCGCTAACACGCCGCTCGGTGTACTTGCTTCTTTAAAGTGATCTTAAAGTACCACTAATAATGTAGCATAGGACACCCGTTAAATTGAAAGCAGCTGCCAATGGCTACATCAAGTTGTGTGAACGGAGTAATAGCAAATGAACATTAGGTAGTATAGCGAATCAGTCTGTTTTTCGGAACCGTATAGTGATAGCCGAGGAAATTGACTGCGTGCTAAAGCAGACTGAGAACTTTTTGGTCACATTTTTATAGGAAGTTCACGACAATTTGGTCATCTCGCATATCTATCACATTAAAGGGTCAGGCGATAATTTTAGGAGCCAGATGCAAATAATCTTTACCATAGCCATCTAAAAACAAATTAACGTTTTTTCCATATTGAAAACGAAATAAAAAAAAAATTAGATCGTTTTAAAATTAAAGATAATAATAATAATAATAATAATAATTTTATTCCAAGTCAGGAAAAGGAATAGAATGGGTACCTTGGTACCACTTACA
>JAQGAO010003708.1:0-16494 GCA_034697705.1 Ommatoiulus sabulosus | reverse complement strand
TTGGCTGACGCAGGCCTCAACCTTAAGAAAATTAATTAAATACATTAGGGTACCTCGTTTGAGGCCTGCTCGTAGCATGCTGTAGTCCAGCTATTTCAACTAAAAAAATAAGGGATTTGGCTTTGACAAAAAACATAAAGATGGTGAAAACAGAAAAAGATGCATGATTTTTTCAAACCTGCCAAACAAAAGTGATGTATACATGTAATGTGATAAAATAACTTTGGATACTTAATTGACTGGTTTCCTATTTTTTTAAAATTGGTTTTCTATTGGTTGGAATTTGAACCTCCCTTATGTGAACTTTTCGAATATATCAACCACCTCTGGTCCTAATTAGTTCACATAAGAGAGGTTCTACTGTACATGCATAGTTTACTACATTCACATTATCGTCCCATTACCGTATCACGTTATTTCCTGATATTCGATGATGCGCAGCGTCATATACTGTGTGTTGTAACCTAATCAGTTCTGTTTATTTGACTATATACGATTCGCAATCTGTTGTGGGGGAAACCTCGAGCTCAGTTTTCATTTTTTGTCATCTAAAACTTTGCTTCCCACGTATACAGGGGAGCGCTATTTTAATTTCTTTATTTCATTGGAGGACCAATGTATCCTGAACTCATCAACGAATTAAATTCTACGTTTCTTCCCATTATATACGACTGGAAAGTGGTAAAGAAAGGCGTAGAAGAGGAGCGGAAACGGGGTGTTTTTCCTCCTCATCCGAGATAGGAGTCCACTTTGTACAAGTTATTATTCATTAATAGGGAAGAATAGGAGAGAAGCGAGCTCTTCACTCGAATTTGTCTTATCTTCGTTTGCTTAATGAGAAGCGCCTTTCCTCGCTCAACCCCCAGTCCTTTTTCCCTTTTATCTTTTTCTGCGCATAGCCACATTTTTCAAGGTTTTAATGCTATTCTAGGTGTTTTGCTTGACAGCAATTTCCAGAGAATTTAGCATATTTAATCCATTTTTACGAAGAAAAGGAAGAATGCGGCGAAGAAAATTACATCTGTACCAGGCTTTATAATGAGGCATTATTTATACACTTATTTTAAATGAAACATTGTGCGTTTGAAAGCTGCGTGCGAATTTGGAATTCGGAAAATTTTGCAATACGCGCCCCACTCGCGCACTCGGAAATTGAAGCTTTTTCGCGCGAGGAACTTCTGCCAGGCAGATTTATTTTTTCTCTCTTCAAAACTGCCTTTGAGCTTGAAAAACGATCGGAAATTTTCATTCGAATTGTAACAAAACGTCGTACAATTGATTGGTATTATGGCGATTTTTGTTAATGCAACACCAGTAACCGTAAAACGTGCAGTGGTTCTGCCGATTTAACAAATATGTTTGGAAAATTATTTTTTTCTAACTAGAATAATTAAAACGATACAGAAAGGACATTTTGTTTTTTCTTCTTACGCGTATATTGTTAGAAAAACGAATTATTCTACTTGTTGGGCAGTGATGTTTTCGACGACATTTATTTATTTAAGAAGGCATACGTCTTGAGGATTCAGTCGATTGAAATTGTTGCCAAATGACAATTTTGGGTTGCACAACCCCAATATGGCTATCATTTTGTAAAGCTCCGAAGCTAACGTTGTTTGCCCATCTTCGGGGGCAGGTTCTATGCTCTAAAGCAATCGTTGTTTGCCCGTCTTCAGGGGCAGATGATATGCTCTGAAGCTATCATTGTTTGCCCATCTTCAGGGGCAGTGTTTTTAAAATTGTCTACTTAAACAAATAATATCGTAATAAATGTCTCAAATTAGGCGAAGTAAAGGTGTTTTAAGCCACGACAAGTACATGTATACTATTATAGTATACATTATATTATTACATTACTATTATAACGCTTACTAAAATGTTCATAAACCTTTAAAAATTGTACCAGTTAGATATTGTTGAGTAAATGACTCAGCCCCGACCTCTTACTCTTTTGAATTGTTTTAAATCGGAATATATACATACTGTAATAATTACGGTTAATTGAGCTATCGCATCTAGTATTTGTCGTAGTTTTCACATTATGATAACTGTATTCACTACGAGATTTAATTATCCTCAGCCATATTTTGGTTGAAAATCCATAAAGTCTCGCAATAACAATGTCCACTGTGAGTCCGGGAATTTTATTCCATAAGTAACAATGTTGAACATGTTGGTATTACAAACAATAGTAGGTATACTGCGGAATGTCAATTTTTTATCATATTTTAAATATTATAAATTATTTCTAACACAGTTTGTGGATGCGAATGTGAAAATGTCGACGCATCTCAGATACAGCAACGGGACATGTTTGTTTTTTGGGATCTCGGCATGTTTTGTTCGGTATGATGGACAGTCTCATTTCCATGATAACGCGGGCTGCAAAATGCGCGTTTTTCTCCGCTCTTGGCAGGGGGAAAAATCGACAATGAAGGTTATCACAATTTCCCTGGAAACGGAATGCGTATTGGCACCACAATAGACTGCTGAGTAAACATTTTTTTGGGCGCAAACCCAATACGGCTTCGATTTTGACATGCAGATACTGTTAGTTCAGTGATTTTTTGCGGATATGGCGGATCGCAATATCGACATTGCTACCGGCCGTTTTCCTCTTCTTAATCTGTTCGGACCCGATCCATCAACGATCCTCCTCACCGATCTCGATCGGATGTTCCCCTTCACGGATCCTAGGCAGGACGTTGGCATCGGTGGCGCCCCCATTGCGCACGCGCGACGCCATTGATTCTACTGCCTCGCTCATCCATATTTCATTCACGTCGATTAAAGTATTATGCCGTGGATTTTTTCGGCAAAAAATCATTGGCGAGCAACCTTCTAGCCTTCAGCATTTAGCAGATGTTTTCCTGGCCTTTTTTAAACATTTATGACAAAACATCGCCGTGCGCCTCGGTCTGGGCGCGCATCTCTCGGTTCAAAACGCCCCGATGTTTTATTGATTGCGTGATGTTTCAATGGGAATTACATTTAAAAGGTTTGTTTTTTTATCCCTCGGCCGTTTGGCATTTTGCGAATGCGCGCGAGCTCTTCGTTATGTAAATCCTGGAAAAGCGCCGAAATTTTAGATTCCACGAATTGGGTTCAGACTGAGTGCCATCGTACTTTCGGGAGTGAATGCCTTTGGCGTGGTTGTGGGTTGCAGTTTTGTCTTTTGTTATGTGTTCCGTGTAACTCATGCAGCGCTATTTCTTGAATCCAAATACTATAAGTGCATTAAAAACGCCTAAGGTGACGCTATAATAAGCCATGACGTTTGTAAATTTCGATACCATGTCTATAGTAGTCCACTCGGAGGGCCTTTTGGAAAAGTTTTTAAGAAAAACAACAGAGTTGGGAATATCCATGATAATGTTGTAAGCTTTAGGAATTTGGTATATTTGTAATACCAAAGTGAATTGTGTTTAAAAACTGTTGTCGAAGTTAAGTGACGATTTTCCAAATTGCGATGTGATTAATAAAATAATAAATACCAATAAAATTTAAAAAAAATGTTCTAGTACATGTAGGTCATGCTCTTCTCCAAGATGACCGCTTTGATACTTACAGTATGCAATTGGCTTAGTAGGATAAATAAAAGTAATTGATATCTCGAATCTGTATTGCCACGAATTAAACGTTTCTATTTTATACACGTGTTTGCTTTTAAAACATGTTCCTGCACATGCTGGGAACATCTTTTCGTAATGTATTACTTGACTTGATTCGTCGAATGAAGTAAATGGAGGTGCTTATAAATATAAAAATACAGTACGTTAGGACATTGCGTTGTTTAATATCTGCATCAGCATTTGTTAGATGATGTTTGAATACCCCGCTTAACACGAGATGCTGAAGAGTAAATATGGGACTGAAAATGTTTCGGCGCATGCTCTCGATCGAAGCGCCATCTCTGACTCTGGAGAGAGGGCGCCAATGGTCTCGGAAAGTTGCACGCGTGGCGATTATCGATGTAATTGTCTCGGGGATTGAAATTCTAACTAAAGATTCAAAAATAAAAATAACATTAAAATGCATTTCATACGGCAGTGGTCCCCACGTTCTCGGAATTTCGCATTTTAGTGGCTATAAAGTTCGAACGAGGAGGTCCAGGGGGCGCTCTCCCATTCGTTGGCACGGGCTAAAATCGAGTGGAAGATGCTTTAATTATGTCGTGAGTAGATAATTTTAACAGAAAAATGCTCCGAAGGGCAAATTTAACGATCTCGCCCCTCTGGCCCGATCCAACGTGTCGATCTCCCCTTGCTCCCCTAATGGCTTTTCTAATCCTTCGGTTTGCCCTCGAGGGCAGCTTTTGCTGGCGTGTTTTAGGGTTTTAGTCCATGCGCCGTAAAATGTTGCGGTCGAGATTCTACGTCAAATCATTATTTGCAAATAAATATAGCGACGCGTCGCTCCCGTGCAGCCTGCGACGCAGTTTTGCGCGGAATGAGGAAACTCATATTTCTGGCCCGAAATAGATTTACGGTAGTGCATTTCTGTGTATTGAACGAGGCGTAAAAGCATACGTCATGCCCTTGCCTTTGCCATAGGCCAGCCGAGCGGCAATAAGCCACTTTAGGCCCACAATTTTCTCGATATTCCGCGCACGCATCGAACGGCGCTAAAGCGATTAACCGACCGCGAGTTAAGCGTGCTTGCCGCAAATAAGCCAGAACAGCTGACGCGACCGCTTTTTTTGCGCAGCTTTTATGGCGCGCCACCTTGAGGAACTCCGATTCACCCTCGTGGGGCACTTATCGTCACCGTCGATGACGGTCGAGCTATACTTACTCGGTTGTGCGGGATCTTCTCATCCAATTTGCATTAATGATGGTCAGTCTGGCAACGCAGCATCTATAGTTCCTATTTTCCAATGCTAAGGAGACGCGTATGTCTTGGTAGAAATATACAAATTGCGCCTCCTATACTGGTTGCCCGAAAAGAAAGTGAAACGATGAAGAGTTTTCTTCGAGGGGGAAAAAACACGTAAGATATAACCTTCCAGTTTTACCTGTGTCTATATGCTAATTGGGAAAGAAAAAAACAAGATCTGGTCCCTCGAATTGCATCGGCATTTAAAACACGAATGGAATTCGGGTAACACGCATACCCCATTCCGCGAGTTTGTTTTGGTTCATAATGTAAGATTATTCAGCAATTTGTATCAGTGTCTTAAGTCCGATTTGGTTATGACCTCAAGTGTCTCAGCACTGAGTCTATCGTAGTCGTTTGCCTGCTAAATCTCTCTATTATGTTTACGAGAACACTCGTCTATTGAAGTTAATTCGGATGAGGATTCCAATTCGGGTCGTAAGATGTTGCGCCTTGACACGCGATGACTTAAGTTGCCGGAGCAAATGCCCCAATTTCACGTCATCTTCGATTGTACGTGTATTCGGTTTTCGAGAATAAATAATAACGGTGGAAGAAATGAGGATGATCTTTTGAAAGCGCGGCGTTTTGCGCATTTGCTGGCATAAGCGTATATAGGAAGCAAATTGTTGACGAAATGGCTATTTATTCAAATGGGCTCCGATAATGGGCCTTATCGATCCGGGGGCTAATAGAAATCCGCTTGTCTTTGAAAGCAGGCATCGCATTTCTTGTGCTCGATGTGCGAGCTTTGATTCGCGCGCATGCACCACTATTTTGTCAGTACAATATATTGAAATTGCTGCTGTTGTTGTCATTTCAATCGAAGCAGATATTTAATTTTGAAATATGATTATGCAGCGGCGCGCGGTCCATTCTCCGCTTGACTCGGATTGTCAAACCCGACCAATTTGACGTTTTTCTCGCACTCTCGATGAACTCGTAATGAAATTCTTGCGCCCTGGAAAGCGCATTGTGAAAAAGGTATTAAAAAATTCCACCCCTCTTCGCGAATGTAAAGTATAGGCGAAGACCGGTTGGAAATGTCGAGAAAGGAAGATTTTTTGCACGAACACGTGGCGGGAATCCGTGTCGGGATAAAAAGGCGAAACCCCAAAACGGATTATTGTTAAAAAATGTTAAGGGGAAAATTCGAATTCGTCTATTCTAGAAACAACCGCTATTGGATTGGCGCGTAACGCCATCTTATACCGGTTGGAATGCTGTTGTTACACTTACAATCTGCTATGCCATCTGAATGAACAAATGTAATGTATTCAGTTGTCTTTGTATTTTTAACGTATGTTAATTCAAAGTTAGTTTTCCTTTTTTTTTTTTTGAATTATTTCAACTTAATGTTTTTATTCCAACATCCCTCAAATAATGTAATTAGTATATGAATGTTTCGAGAATGAAGAAAAGCTATGTGTATGTACTGTATGTGGCTTAGTAGGCGAAAATTGTTTCCATGCAGCGCCTTTGCTGAAGTGGTATTGGGGGCGCTTTCAGCATGGGGCACTGCGGTCATGATTCGTTGAATTTCGTTCATTATAGCTATTTCGTCGCTTAAGCAAGTCGCTATCGATAAATACAGTGCGGGATTTACGACTAGTAGCTTATATTTTTGTTTCTAAATCAATATATCTTGCAAATATGGAGTTATGCAAAAAGATAACTGTATACAGTGTAATTTTTAAGCCGAGCGTTAGATTCACGCTTTGAACAAGAGCTGCGATTCATCGTATATTGACATCTTAAAAGTCAGTTAAGATGCTTTTCTCTCGTGGCGTAAGTTCTTTTCCTCATTTGTGAAGGTTATTCTAGAAAGCGAGCCATTTACATGTTTGGACTCAATTTCCTTGTATTATTTATCGATTGATAAGGAATGTTATACAAGCAGTTGTCATTCGTGAAGCATGGTGCTGAGAGATTTAATTACAAACATGAGCACATGTAGGAGCTTTAATAAAACTTCCCTTCGTTAATATTGTTGCTACCCTACTGCTCAGATTCCGTATTCATGAATGCCACCCGTAGGCAGCGCTCTAGTGCTGTTTATATTGCGCGGTTTCCAGGGGCTGCTCCGGAATGAAACCTCATACCGGAAGTGCTTTTGTATTCCGGTCCACGTGCTACGTGCTGTGACACACCCAAAGTTTTTTTCTGGCAACAGGTGGCACTTCCTATATGTCTCAAGTTTTTCCATTAAGTGGTTTCCGCCCAGCGAGCCATGCATCGCTGTGGTTGAATATACATGTATATACGTTTTGGTTATCGGAAATGGATCTGAAAACATATTTCAATGCGCGTGTTGGATACGTGCACTTAAATATATTGCAGATGATGCTAAAATTGTTACTGCACTTTTTTCGAAATTGGGATATCTGCCAAAAAATCATAATTCACCATAGTTGTACTTTTGTTGTAAGATTGTTGTTTACTGCCTTTTTTTTTAAATAAATAGACTGTAACAGAATGAAAACTTAACGTACTGAAATACAATATATTTATCAATTCGTTCGCTTAATTCCATTGCTGGGGTTTATTTTCTCGATTTGTGGAGGTTTTTACTTGATATACATGTATCCTAAATTTTGTTCTCGGAATGTTACAGAATGGTTCAAACGCATATCCTAAAGGGAATTTTGGACATGAAGGCTCCATGAAAACTGGTAATGCAGTGTGATGCGATTTCCGGAAAGGTTACCACGCATTACGCACTATGACCTTTTTACAGTTCCAAAATTTAATTCGAATGCAGTATTTGACAGTGTCCAGACGCATGCACTTCTTCGTAAGAGTGGTTTGAGCGTTCAATCGAAATAAGTCGAAGGATGGCATGGCTGTATTTCATGGCCTCCAGTTTGCTCAGTTTCGATCATCGATCTCGTCTGCAGCAGCATGCCCCTTTCTCATGATCCGGTCTCTTAATTACACAAAGATCAGCGCGGTAAAATCATTTTGGACACCGACAATTAGTTTTCGCAGTCATCGAAATAGCATTAAAAACATGATCGCCTTAGACGCCCAAATTCGGAATTGTTTTCGTTCAAGTCGGCTGATTAAGCCGATTCATCAGCGGCTTCTCTCGTCCTGTTTACATCCACGCATGAAAGATCGCGGGGAGCAAGAGTCGATGAGGGATTGTTTTACATCGAGAAATTAATTAAAATGATGAGTGTGTGCGTGAAGGCTTGTCCTCAATGACCGATGTTGGAGAGTGGGCCGTGTTCAAGGCGAGACCGGATTGCGTTTGATTCTCGTGGTTGTACTTTTCAAAACCAAAACACGAATGTATAATCTGTCAAAGTAAGAGAGCGGTGTTTAACGTTAGTAAGAAAACCTTATTGAAATAGCGAGGAGAATTGTTCGATACTTCAAACTTGCGCGAACATTTTCCTGAACACCTTTGTTAGCTACAGCATTTTAAGTTATGGATGATGGACTTTATTTCTTCAAATCGGCAATGATTTGGCCTGATTCTAATAGATAACTAAAAAGGCTACAAAGTGGGGTACTTCAAGGTACATGTACATACTGGCATAAGGTGTTAAGGTATATAGTTACAAAAATGATTGCCTTTGTTATAAATTGCACGTGCAGGCAGCAGGCGCATTCGTTCCATGTATCATTTTTTTGCATTATTCTTTTATTTAATTATTTATTTAGAAATAAACGAGAAAATTCACACAATTTTTGATTTGCAGCGGCAAAACAGCTTCAAAATATTTACTTTCGAATAAAAAATCTATTCACGGGTAAGTGATAGTATCTAATTGGGCATATTCTTAGCTTTTAGCATGATGCTCCTTATCAACACCACGATTCTCAAATTCGTGTGCCCCACAACATGCCCACAATGTACACCAAGCCACATTAGCCACACCCACGAGCTGCATGACGTCATCTGCAAGTTCTCTATGAGGGCTTCAATAGTTATTGCAACACTTCCAAAAAGAAATATAAATGAAACATTTTCAAGTAAATATGTCATTGTTAATGGACAAATTATGAGAAGAAATTTATAAAAAAGTTATTACAGAAAAACTATTTACAAAATAATTTCAATTTTTCACAATTTACATATTTTGACTACTGTAGTTGTAACCTGCCTAAACCTGCTTGTTTAGAAATGTCCATAGGGACGTTTTCATTAAATTTAGAGGTTACCTTAAAACATGCAGATATTTTGGTTGTTTATGCAACATTTGGAAAATGAAAACGAAGTGGATTATGTCAGTTGGTCAATGCACGATTGACTCTCTTATATGCCAGGCTAGTCTCGTACGCCATTTAATTTCCATCCATAAATTTGTCTATTTCCAGTGTTTTATGTTGGAAATTGGAACGTCGCTGGTAGGACATCCGGACTCGACACTATTCAGATGCTAAGCCATTTCCGTTCCAAGTCCACGTTTCACGTCATCAGGTGACGTCATTTTCAACACCGCCACCTGGTGGCAAAGACGTGAGAATTCTAGGGAGAACGCGGTTCGGGGCGCCCTCTGGCGAGCGGCGACGAGAACGAAAATCAATAACCCGGCTCTTAATGCAGGAACAAGTAATGTTCAACTGTTTGTAAAGCAGCAGCAGCAGAAGGCGAGGAGGGAAGCGAGGCTAGGTCTCGCTGCATTTTGCTCTGGTGCTGCTCCAATTCTCCAACAGTCGGTACGGTGCTCGGGCGACTGGCAGTACGTACTGGTTTCCGCTCGACGCGTCCATCCCTTGGTCGATCGCTGCTCCAACCAAACTGAGTCCAGTATTCGGAAGCTGAAATGCTACCTGTCCAACTGGCCTGCTAGCGACCACGTCCTCTTGACCAGCGGTATTAAAGCTGCGACTCCAACTCGGCGCATCGAGCCACGCGCAACTTCTCGGCCGGACTCCTGACCAGCGACTCTCCAATTGGATTTAAGTGACACTTAGCGTCGCCTAGCACATTTTCGGCTCCCATCCAGTCAAGTTTTTGGTGTCTTCACCCGGCGCTCTTGGCCATTTTTCGCGGCTCGGCCATGACTGCGAGGATGTGGACTAGCGCTGGACTGCTCGCTGTGGCACTGCTGCTTCTGCAGAGGCACGACTGTGAGTACAACCGATTTCTGTTACCTTTTAGCTTCTATTTTTTCTCCCACTCTGGGCTTTTATCGAAGGATATCGCATGTTTCGAGATGTCCTATTTGATTTTTTGGGGGAAATATCCCGCCTTGCTATGGGGCTTCTGTAGGTGTTGGAAGTCGCGAGCGTGTCGAAGGCTGCCAAGGTAGACGGCGGTTTCTGACTTCTCGAAAACAGCTGTTTGGTAAGCTTGCTCAAGATGGCAGGCTCACCACACGCGTGATATTCGTCAGCGGTACAAATCTGAGCAAATCCTCAGTTTTAATAATGCAATATTATCCAAAAGTAGCTCGCAAGTGGACCGTGTAATGTGGCGGAAAACTGATCGCTGATCTCCTTACCAAAGCACGTGTCGACTTTTTTCCCGATTTTCAGTAAACGCATATACCGTTTTGGTTATCCAAATGCATGTACATGTAGTTACTGTCAACTGTCAACGAAGGGTTTGCTGTAACCATGCAGTCAAGAAAATGAATCAGCCATTGATATTAGGGGAAAATGGTTTTATCCAATGTGTGCGTAGCATACATATGTATATACTGTTAACTATTTACTGTTTTTTTAAATTTCTCATATATTTTCATTTGTTATTGAACTACGTACCCTATGTTTGAAATATTAGTTCTAAACGGACTTGAATCCATCTTGCAGTTTCAGTTTGATATTGATACCGTGGTATGTTCAGCTGGGTGAAAACTGTTGCACGAGACCACGAGCCATGCAAAACAATGCATGGTCACTCTTTAATTCAAGTCGATTTTGACATCCTGAAAGTTGCGTGAATGCTTTTTCTGCATTAGTATTATTGCGATCAAAGCGAAAGCTATAATAGCTTGTTGCCGTCGAAACATTAAACAGAAAACATGTCTTTGTGGACTCTGTTCTTGAATGAATTCACTCTGTCACAGTTCGCAAACACTTCTGGATATGTGTTTCCAGGCATCGATCACATCGTGGCTGAAGAAATACTTCCTCAAGTCAATGCGAGTTCCTGGTGGCATAAGCCGGTGAAACTAATCACGGACCTAAAATTGCGCCTAATGTGAAACTGACTTTGGAACACACTTTATTTCGGTTTACACATTGCGGCAACACTGCAGTAGAATCAAAACTTCAGAAATTAAATTCTAAACTAAAAAGTGAAATGCAATATATCACGTGATAAGTGTCTGGAAGAGATCCCATAGAATCCACACAGCTTTGACTTCTCAGCTCCCTTCGAGAAAAAATTCGCCAATGATGTATTTGTTTCGGATAACGCATTTATTATGTAAATAATTTAATGACAAAAACGTTGAAATTTTACATTTTTTCGAGTATACAGTACATGTATACTTACCATCGCTTACAAAAAGTTTAAGCTTGGCAGTCATCTGTTAAGTCACTGCCAAGAAACGAAGTAAATTTCTTGCCAAGCAGTTAAACACTCCGGGTGTTCTTTGAAAATGAACCATAATAAAAAGTTTGTGGTTTTCAGTTTTTCCTCCGTATTTATCTTATTTTGCTTTGTAACCTAAGTTGCGTACAGCAAAGCCATTTGCTCAAGAAAAAACAATCATTAAAGTAAGCGGAGACAAAATGTTATAATTCTTAGTTCAAAATCCTCTGAAAGATGGTCAGATTTCCATACACGTGTATGGTAGTGCTATAGGCTTTTTGCACCATATAAAGTCATTTGTTACCCAAATTTGAAATTTGGATTAAAAAACAAGCGACTGCGATTTGTGGCTCTCACGCAACATTCGATCGATTTCGAGCTTGTTGTGATGCCTCGGCTCGTGTGATAGATTGCCACCAATTAGTTTTCGAACCCGTCTATAGACGTCGGGATATACCTACAGGGAAACCACATTTCGTAACGACTGTACCCCAGAAAGATACTAATGGGTGCCATGTTAGCGTTTAATGTGACAAGACGGATGTTCTAAAAAGAAAGACTCTTCACTGTTTGCTGCATGCCAGAAAGTTTGAGCTGACGTTATAAGAACAGGAAACCGAAAAAAATTCGTTGACACTCGTGTTCACCACTTGCATTATCCATTAGTGACTTTATAATTAACTATTGCTTTCCAAAATGTACTGATAAATTGTAAAAAAAAAATCATGCCAAAATCCAAAGATTCGCTGACATCAAAATGTTCAACCGTAAGATACTGTTCGGTTAATAAAAATGACTGCTGGTCTGTTTTCTTGTTTTCCAGAAATTGCATACTCAATTCTGGAGAAATTGCGTTGTTTATCTATGGCATATAGCATAGCATAAAGTTTCAGATTTATATGTAGGCCTATATATTTGAGACGCTTGGCTTTTAGAATGGATGGATAATGTTAGCCTTGACTGGAGGTATTATCTTGATGACCTAGATGGTTTTTCTTTGATATTAATTAACACGACAGTGTATTCGTCTCTTCGTTGCATCTTCTGTTCTATTTATAGCAGTTATATAGCCCACTTAAAAACGAAAAGCTCTATTTTCACCATTGGATGTTTTTTTTAAAAATATAATTGTGTGGTTGCGTCAATATCGTGTTTAGTCTGATCATTCATACTTTATTTATGCGTATATAAGTACAGTGAAACAAAGGGACTTTGTATTATTAGTTTTTTTTCGCATAGAAGTTGATATTATTTGGGCAATGGGAAAAGGAGAAAAAAACAATCATTAAAGGCAAAGTACCATGCGAAAATCGTGATTGACGTTATTCCCGGACAATTCAGGAAATTAGTGTCGAGGACATTCATTTACTTCTCTCGAATTTGTTGCAGATTATTGCAAAATGCATTATCAACTGCTACACTGTATGGATTTTTAAATCCCTTGATAATGAGACATAGTCAAGTTTTAGTTTGTTTTCTGGAGAACGTCTGTGCTTTTAGTTAGAATGTCGATTTTTCTATAAAACCAATGACAAAATCCGTGAAATAGTTTTCTGACGTTATGTGTTAGAACACGTTCTTCGCACATCTTTGTACCTGCATGCCATGCAGACCATAGCCATTTTTCCGCCTCGATCCCGTCTTTCCCACAGGATTGGTTGATAGACTATAAGTTACACTCGGGGGGCTTTTAGGGGGCGCTCCTGCTGCTATATTTATGGATTTTAAGTATTCGGCAAGGGGATCAAGTGGAGTAGAACGCTATGGGGTACGGTATGCTGATTTCGCTGCTTATAAACGTGAGAATGCAGTTACGTTCCCCTCGCTAAATATATATATTCGTTTTTGAATTTGAAATTCGCAAATTGATGCGCGACACCCCGCCACGTCTTTCGTTCGGATTTTGCCAAATCAGTGAATCATTCGTATCTCATCCATTATTCATCGCGTTCGATGCAAAACGTATCGTTTGCTCATCAACCATGAAACATGTGGTCATATTCCTCGAAACCTCCCAGATTTATTTTGATATCCACGCCACTCCGCCGTCGGTATTTTCATAAACATACTCGCGAGTCAATCATCGAGCGAGCTTTTGAATCGAACATCCAATCTTGCGTCGGATCACCGAAGCCCAAATCCAAAGGCATTGTTTGCATTGCTCGGTTATCACGCGCTCATCGTCTATATGCAACGACCGAAATTGTTTATCGAGCGAGGTGTTTGCAAATGGCATCCCGAATTTAATTAAAGCCTGCACGGTGAAATATGCGCCAGGGCGCAATATTTTGGGTCAGATATATAGGCACTCTTCGTGGCGCGGATTTTTTTTAACGCTGCATGCATCGACAGACGTACGTGAGAGCGCCGTTGCCGGACGGATTTGTCTTTCTTCTGCTCTAACCGGTTGGGATATCCGAATGAAAATATCGAGATTTTAAGCGTTATTTTTGAAAACTATTGGTATTATGTACTGTAAAGGGTACGTCCACACTACAGGAAACAGAGGAATTAACTTGGTCGCTAATGTGTTGCCAGTTGTTCGTGGAAACATAAACTTGTGTAAAAAAGTATAAGCAAAACAATTTATGCATGAGCAAACGACAGCAATTATCTATAGAAAAAGTTCGTTTCCTCCAGCGTGGACGTAGCATTAACTTTTTACACAAACAAGGTTTGCTATATAGTTTTAACACAAAAAAAACTACTAAAAAACTGTTCGAGGCGGGAAACGTTGTCGATTCGTCTTAATCTTTTAAAAAGATTAGGCCTACTGTATGCAAGGGAAAGCAATTTTCAAATATTTAGATCCGTGACAATAAGCGTTACACGTAAGACAACTTGCAAATTTATAAGAAATTAGGGAACTTCGATCATAAAAGAAACGGTCGAAGTAGAAATCGTGTCTGAGGCAGGATCACGAGGAAGCCTGTCCAGTTCTTAATACCATGTTTTTGGTATAAGGTCGACAAGATAAAATTTCTATTATCTGTTCTGGATGTTGTAAATCTTGTCTGAATATTTGCTGCAGTGCTTCGGTTTTATCCTTTGTTAGTTTATTTAGCAAATTGATCAACATTGTTAGGAAAACCCCTTCTATACATGTACATGCAGCCTATAAGCCGCAATTATTAATTTTCCACCATAATAATGTGAAATAACTGCACGTTTTTATTGGCTTATTAATTTTACACCGAAACCCTTGTCATTCTGAAAAATGCTGCGGATTACAGTGCCTATAATTGTTCCTATAATTATCAATATGCTTAGATATGCTTGGCCGAGCATCATTAAAACACTTGTATTTTAATGCTTTTCTGCGTATAGTTTTACCTTTCGATTCGTTCGTTATACGTTTCGGTGACATTGCGTGGGTATATAGCACGTGACTAACTATGAGCATATTTCGGTCATTAAAAGCATCCACGAGCTTCAATCCTGCAACTTCTTTGATGAAAGCGCGGCGCAGCCGACTTTAATGAGACAATAGGTCTTAGAAATCCCGCCGAACACTTTGAGAAACATCAAAAATCGATAGCATTATTATTCAGCCGCAGCCAACTTCCAATGCCAATTTTAAGAAAGAAAAATGAACGCATTAAGGCAATTTGGGGAGCATGTAAGTGAATTCTCGGTAATTTGCCGGGAAAAAAAGCCGAAGACAAGATCCCGGCTCACGAGTTAAATTTAATGAAAGTTTTCCTGAAATTCCTAGAAGCAATTTGCATGCGTTTGCTAAGGCGCAGTTGCAGTCGTGCGAGACGACAAAAGCGCAGCAGACAAAATTGAACGTGCCGAACAGACCAATCAAATATGAACAGAACTTCATTTAGCCCATTCGGAAAAAATATACACTCGGCAATTGTCTGCTAAAGTGAATTTGTTGGAATGAATGGCGCGCAGGATGGGCAAAACTGGATTAAATGGCTCCCCTGGATCCCACCTATGGGCGATTTTAGCAGCGAGTCAAAGACCCGCGCAATTCTCTGCCTGGTTTTCTGCGCTATAGACGTACATATATGAAATGGAAATTCACCACCTTTGTAAATCGGTCACTCGCGAGAAGTCTGGAGATCGTGAGTTGCGTTATTATATTTTATTCTTTAAATAACACGCTTTATGTGGGGCACTGTAAACGCGCCAGTGTTAAATAATCCTTGTTTGACTGCTTGGTGAAAAGTTGTACATTTTATCGTATATATATATATAGCCTACTGTACATGTATGACATTCGGCATTGGTTATAATTACTGTACATGTACCTTTATGTGATTACAAATGACCTACTCAAGTAATGTTAGTATGTGAATACTAAAGGACATTTGTAATCACCCATTGTGCATGAGTACATTTGCATTCGATTACTTTTGTACTGAATAATCTTTTACTCATTGGTTATTAAACAAGTAAAATCATACCCGGTATAAAAGTAATAGAATGTAAATGTAATCACAATGGTTGATTACAAATGTCCTTTAGTATTCACATAACCCTGACATTATGATCACAAGTTTTATCCCGAATGAATATATAGGCCTACGTTAAGTACGTCCAATAACGATCGAAGGTCATACTTTTATAACGTTTTTAAAATGAACTTTGGATATCGACGGCATTAATTTTCCTATTTTGAATGTGGCATCGGCGCACGTTCAGCGAGCATCTCGGAATCAGTTTACGAAATATCAGTATAGTCATGCTGTATTCACACATGATGCATTTAAAGACATAAACGATCGTTGACGCCATCTTGAAAACGTCACCGCTTTTCTCGCGTGTATTATTTAGTGGTTCGGACTGACTTTTTCAGTAGGCTAATCATTTTGTTTCCATAGATTATACAATGAATGCGGATTAAATTTATTACGACAAAGTAGAGCTCTCGTCCATTTTGTTTTTGATAGCCAAAAATTGGAAATTACGTATAGAAATGACGTGTGGCATTTTTAGCCAATTTGATCTGCGCATGTGTGACGACCGTTTTTGTCTTCAATTCGTTCATTGTGAATATGGTGAATGGTTCTATGGCTCTATGGTGAAAAATGTTTACCTTAGGCCATTGGAAATTGATTCCTTGTTTAACGTCCCCGCCCGCCCCATTGGTGACCCTCCGCCCCTACAAAATA
>JAQGAO010003707.1:0-16494 GCA_034697705.1 Ommatoiulus sabulosus | reverse complement strand
ACATTTTCCGAATACAAAATTTTCCCATTTTAAAAAATTTTCAACGCAATTTTTTTTTAATTTTTAAAAAAATTCTACGTTAATTTTCGAAATTGTCGTTAGTGAATTTAAAAAAATATTTTCCAGTGTCAATTTTGGAAAATATGTCGATTTTTCACATTGTCATTGGTCGGGGAAATTTTTGAAAACCTGGAAATGTCAGGGAAGTTGAAAATGAAATTTTTGAGTGTATGATAAATGTTCCGCAATTTCTTAGAAAAATGCAAAACTCAAGTTTCTAAATTTTCCAAGATTTTAGGAAGATACGAAACCTCGAAAAACTTGGTAAAAGTTTGGAAAATCTTCAAATAAAATATGGTGAGTTTTTGCTAAAAAATTTCCGAAAGTTTCATTTTTTGCAGTTTGACGGAATTTGATCCGCTGGAAAGTTTTGGAAACTTCTCAAAATTTCGTCAGTCTCGAAAATTTCTCCTTTTTGACGTTACTTAAAATTCATGATAAGGGTAAGTTTTTCCGTAAGTATTTAAGCATTTTATTCAAGAAATTGCTACATTAGTCTGCTGGAAATTATTCCAGGGTTTCCCCAGACCTGGAAAATCTGGAAAAGTCAGGGAACTTGAAAATAACTAAATAAAATGCCTGGAAAAGTCAGGGAAGAATGACTTGTTTTGAGAAAGTCAGGGAATCTGAACGTAGTAAGGGCCCATTTGGAAATATTTTTACATTTTTCCAGTACAAATTTTCCACGTTTTCCGAGTACATATTATAAAAATTGTGCACGTTTTCCGAGAATAAAAGTTAGCAAAATTTCCCAGGTTTTCTGAGTACAAATTATCAAAATTTTACTCGTTTTCCGTAGAAAAATTTGCAAAATTTCTCACGTTTCCCCGAGAACAAAACTGTAAAACTTTTCTCGTTTTCCGAGTACAAATTTCCACAATTCTACACGTTTTTTGAGTACAAATTATCAAAATTTTACTTGTTTTCCGAGCACAAATATGCAAAATTCCCCACGTTTTCCGAGTACAAAACTGCAAAATTGTCCACTCGGAAAATTTGACGAGTTTTACGAGTACAAATGTTCAAAATTTTCCACATTTTCCGAGTACAAATTTGCAAAATTTTCCACGTTTACCCGAGTAAAAATTTGCAAAACTTCCAACAATTCCGAGTACAAAATTGCAAAACTTCCCACGTTTTCAAGTAGAAAATTGCCAAACTTTTCTCGTTTTCCGAGCACAAATTTGCAAAATTTCCCACGTTTTCCTGAGTACAAATTTGTAAAATTTTCTACGTTTTCCCCAAGACCAAAATTGCAAAACTTCCCACGTTTTCAAGTACAAAATTGGAAAATTTTTCTCGTTTTCCGAGTACAAATTTGCAAAACTTCCCACGTTTCCCCGAGTACAAATTTGCATATTTTCCGCATTTTTCGAGGACAAAATGGCGAAGTTTCCCACTTTTTCCACGCACAAATTCTCAACAATTTCCGAATTCAAAATTTCCCCATTATTAAAAAATTTTTACGCAATTTTTGTCAAAATTTTACAAAAATTTCTACGTTAATTTTCAACATTGTCGTTAGTAAATTTAAAGAAATTATTTTCCAGCGTCAATTTCGGAAAATACGTCAATTTTTCACGTTGTCATTGATCGGGGAAATTTTTTTAAAACCTGGAAAAGTCAGGGAATTTCCAAATGAAATTTCTGGAAACACGTTCGATGAAACGATTGCAAAAATTTTATTTGATAAAGTAAATTACAACAAACACATTTTCCCATCCAACACCGAATTCTAATATTTTTTAATAGAAATTTCAAATAAAAACAAAAAAGGAGTTTTAGAAATTTGCGTTTGATTTTTGGTCCCCCTGTTCCAAATTTCTTGTTCTTGGACTTCTTTGGTATGAATTTCTGGAATTCTGGAATATTTTTAAGGGGTTCTGCCTAAGTTAGGGTTAGAATATTTAAGGCACGCCCTCTTTTAATGATATGACATCAACCAACTATCAAAAATTTCCAATTACCGCAAATTCACTGAAATTCACTGGAATTTCGACTTAAATTTACGCAAAACTGTCTCATTTTTACGCGAAAAGAATAGAATTTTATGCCAATTTCGTAAATATTTACTTAAATTTAAGGAAAACTTTCATTTTTAAGAGACTAGAGATTTTACGGAAATATTTTCTAGAACTTTGCTTAAATTTTTAAATTTACGGGAGACTTGATTTTACGCCAATCTCGTAAATATTTACTTAAATTTACGGAAAACTGTCTAAAGCTCGTAAATATTTACTTAAATTTAAGGAAAACTCATTTTTGTGCGAAAAGATTAATTTTACGCTAAATTTCGTAAATATTTACTTAAATTTAGAGAAAAGTAGACGTATATCATGATATTTACTTAAATTTACGGAGAACTGTCTAAATCTCGTAAATATTTAATTAAATTTGAGGAAAACTGTATAAATCTCGTAAATATTTACTTAAATTTACGGAAAACTGTCTAAAGCTCGTAAACATTTACTTAAATTTACGGAAAACTGTCTAAATTTCGTAAATATTTACTTAAATTTAAGGAAGACTCTCATTTTTGTGCGAAAAGATTAATTTTATGCCAATTCGTAAATATTTACTTAAATTTAGAGAAAAGTAGACGTATATCGTAATATTTACTTAAATTTACGGAAAACTGACTCATTTTTGTGCGAAAAAGATTAATTTTACGTTAATTTCGTAAATATTTTTTTAAATTTAGAGAAAAGTAGACGTATTTCGTAATATTTACTTAGATTTACGGAAAACTGTAAAAATCTAGTAAATATTTCCTTAAATTTAGATAAAATTATCGTAAACACTTACTTAAATTTCCGAAATTTGAAGTATTTTTTTGTAAAAGATTACTAATTTTTCTAGTATGAAAAATCCAATTTTTGTTATTTTTTTGGTAAAAATTGCAATATTGAATATTTTTTTTGCAAAAAAACTTGTTTTGAATTCGTTTAAATTTTAATTTTTTTTGTGAGAAAATTTTAGTTTACTTTTTTCAAAATTTCTAGCTTTAAAGAAATGAAAAATCAAATTTTTGTGAATATTTTTTTTGCCAAAAAAACTTGTTTTGAATTTTTTAAATTCTTTGAACTTAAGTTTTTTTGTGAGAATATTTTAGTTTACTTTTTTGAAAATTTCTAGCTTGAATTTTTCTAGTTTGAAAAAATTAAAAATCAAATTTTTTTGAATATTTTATTTGCAAAAAAAACTTGTTTTGAATTTTTAAAATTGTTTGAACTTCAAAATTTTAAATTTTTAAGTTTTTTTGTGAGAAAATTTTAGTTTACTATTTTGAAAATTTCTAGCTTTGAAAAAATGAAAAATCAAATTTTTGAGAATATTTTTTTGGTAATTTGCTGAAAAATTCATTTTCGCGCGAAAAAAAAACCAATTTTACGCCAAACTCGTAAATATTCGTTAAATCTGGTAAAACATTTACTTAAATTTGGATCAACTTAGTCGGAAATCTGACTTAAGCAGATTTAGAAAATATTAATAATTTTTAGCGGTTTTAATTTAACTACTACGTTTTAAGAAACCCTGAGTTAGCGTCCGATTAACGTTCCCCCCGAAGAATGTCCATCGCGCGTTCCGGTCCGAAACTTCTGGAATCTGCCCTAAAAAAACTCCATTAAATTATCACAGTGGGCGGATGAGCGAGACAGTGGTCCGGTCTTCCGGTCATCAGTCTTTGGCCGGCCAAGACGTGGACGAGGCCGTGGGCGAAGCCGCTTCTTTGGGCGAAACGCTGGCTTGCTTCGAAAGGCTCGAGGAACCCGTAGAGGAAGAGGAAATGGGAAGAATCAAGTCGTCCATGTTGGGCAGAATCAGGATGCGCTACAAAAAAAGAACAACGTGCGTAAGTGCCCAGAGATCAACGGCCGGAAGTCAAGGATGGGTCATACGAGCGGTCATCTTTGTCCATGACTCGAGAAGGGCAAGTCGGTCAAAATAAAGGGATTGCTTATGTCACTGTCCATAAAAGGGGGGCTGCTGTTGGACATCTACATCGGTAATGTATCCATATGAAATACATGGAAAAAATTTCAAATATGTACTCGGAAAACGTGGCGAATTTGGAAAATTTCTACTCGAAAACGTGGGAACTTTTTACAAATTTGTACTCAGAAAACGTGGGTAATTTGGAAAATTTGTACTCTGAAAACGTGGACAATTGTGTAAATTTACTCGGAAAACAGAGAATTTGGAGAATTTGTACTCGGAAAACGTGGTAAATTTGGAAAATTTGTCCTCGGAAACATAGAAAATTTGTACTCGGAAACTTGGGAAATTTTTACAAATTTGTACTTTGAAAATGTGGACAATTGTGTAAATTTAAACTAGGGAAAATAGAGAATTTGGCAACTTGGTCCTCGGTAAACATGAGAAATTTGGAAAATTTGTACTCTGAAAACGTTGAAAATTTTGCTAATTTTTACTCGGAAACATGGAAAATTTTGCAAATTTGTCCTCAGAAACGTGGAAAGTTTTGCTAATTTTTATTCGGAAAACGTGGAAAATTTTGCAAATTTGTCCTCGGAAACGTGGAAAGTTTTGCTAATTTTTATTCGGTAAACGTGGGAAATTGTGCAAATTTTTATTCGGTAAACGTGGGAAATTTTGCAAATTTGTCCTCGGAAACGTGGAAAGTTTTGCTAATTTTTATTCGGTAAACGTGGAAAATTTTGCAAATTTGTCCTCGGAAACGTGGAAAATTTTACAAATTTGTACTCGGAAAATGTGGACAATTTTTCAAATTTGTACAAGCAAAACCTGGGAAATTGGGAAAATTTGTACTATGAAAACGTGGTAAATTTGCAAATTTGCACTCTGAAAACGTGGAAAATTTTAAATATGTGTACTCAGAAAACGTGGTTAATTATGAAAATTTGTACTCGGTAAATGGAAAATTTTACAAATTTGTACTCTTAAAATGTGGACAATTTTGCCAATTTGTACTAGGTAAACGTGGAAAATTTTGCCCAATTTGTGCTTTGGAAAACACGAGAAAATTTGCAAATTTCCATTCAGAAAATGAGCCCCGAGTTAACTTCGTAGAAGTATTAATTTTCGAACGCCTTAACTGCGTTGAATTTCCCTGACTTTTCCAGGTTTTCCAGTCTCCGAGAGGTACCCTCCACCCACCTGAAGTTCCAAGATAAGTTTGTTCTGGATCCACTCGATGATGTGGCTGAACTGCAGCTCGATTTCCCCGACCTTGGGTTTGGCCACCAGGGAAAGACTCGGATTGCCGCGGAATCCGTACCTGCAAGAAAAAACCAAAATCACGGATCAATCAGAGTCAGAAAACCCAGCAGCGCGAGGTCCTCATCAGTGGGCGATGACCGCCCGCCCGCATTTCGACAACGAACTTACCACAGCCTATCGGATGGCGGCGGCGGAATGTTGATGGCCAGCGTTCCGTTCAAGCTGACCAGTTCCACGGTCAGGACGAGCGGCGTGGACACTCCCTCCATGGCCTTCTTAACGTACTTGTACTCGGCGGCCTGCTGGAAGTAGCGCGACTGGGCGATGGAGTCCACCAGCCGCAAGATCTTGCGGCCCGTGGTTCCTCCTCCCCTGGCCTCCTCCGGATCTTGGTCGTTGGTGGCCTCGTCGTCGCTGGAAGACTCTCCGGTCTCTTCGGCGGCATCGTCGTAGACCGAAGACAACCTCTCTCGCTGCTGGGCTTCCGAGGGCGATCCGGACCGCCCGTCTTCGGAGGAGGAGGAGGCGGTGGCCAGCTTCTTCATCTTCAACAGGTTGAGCTTGGTCTCCAGGGTCATGCGGAAGGCCCCGTAGTAAGTGACGCGGGCATCGACCCAAAGTCCGTTCCGGTCCAAGGTGGGGGCGGACATCCTCCCGAACTGCGGCATCTGCGTGCCCAGCTCGATGTCGGACAGTCGCAGTTCCTCGATGAAGCTGGGCACCTTGATGGTGGCCAGCTTGCGCTGGATCTTCCGCCGCACCACGTCGGACCACTCCGGATCGCGGCAGAAGTCCCAGAAGCAACGTCCCAGCAAGGCGTTGAGCCAAGCCGTCGTCTCCGGAGAGGCCGGGGTCGAGGCGCCGCTCGAAGGGATTTCGACGAAAGGCGACGGAGGTTCCGACGGCGTGTCCATTGTTGCCGAGACCAGGCTCACCGCCTCTTTGGAGGGAGACGGGATGAGCCGGTTCATGAAGACGTGGTAGGACAACTCGGAGCGGCTCTTCTCCTGTCCGGCGTCGGAGTCCCGAGGCTGGTTTTCGCAGGCGGACTGCAGGAGTCGGAACCATTCCTCCTTGGCGCGGCCGGTGCGGGCGAAGAGCAGGACCGTCTTCGGATCGTCTTTGGTCAGGTGCGGCGGCACGCCAGATTCCCTGGAGAACGGAGCGTCCAGCAGCTGGATCTGGATGGGATATCTTCGGCTCCAGTGCCTAGGGGATAAAAGAAAAGTAAGCCGATGAGAAATTTCATTTTCAACTTTCCTGACTTTTCCAGGTTTTCCAGGTGTTTGCGCCTGACCTTTTCCTGGCGAGTCCTTCGGGAAGCAGCTTGACGGTGGCTCCCTCTAGCTGGAATATCCTCTGGTAGACCATCTGGGGTTCGAAGGTGGGCTCGTTCCACATGGCCCGCTTGGGGATCCTGCTTTTGGTGTATGAAATGCGCAGCGTGGATCCATCCAGGCGCACCAGCACCGACTGCGTCTGGTTCACATGGAACATCTCGGGCGAATAGACGCGGGACAGGAGCTCGTTCATCCACACCTGCATTCAAACGAAAACATTTGGGGAAAAAAACGACACATTTTGGTAAAATTCCTTCAAAAAATTCAATTTTTGTATCGAAAAGCTCCATTTTTACCAGAAAAAGCTCCAATTTTGTAAAAAATGCTTGAAAAATGTAACTTTTGTATTAAATTTTTTCAATTCCTGGAAAAATGTAATTTTTGTATCGAAAAGCTCGATTTTTACCAGAAAATGCTCTAATTTTGAGAAAAAATCTTGAAAAAATGTGATTTTATGTTAAACATTCTTGAAAAAATGAGATTTTTGTTAAAAATTCTGAAAAAATGTAATTTTTGTATCAAATTTTTTTCAATTCTTGGAAAAATGTAATTTTTGTATCTAAAAGCTCGATTTTTACCACAAAATGCTCGAATTTTGTGAAAAATCCTTGAAAAAATGGAAAAAATGTAATTTTTAAATCGAA
Organism: Ommatoiulus sabulosus; assembly: GCA_034697705.1. Lineage (NCBI taxonomy): Eukaryota > Metazoa > Arthropoda > Diplopoda > Julida > Julidae > Ommatoiulus > Ommatoiulus sabulosus. The sequence goes on along the minus strand of JAQGAO010003707.1, from coordinate 9,248 downwards.
AAGCTCGAATTTTAAGAAAATGTTCCAAGTTTGTTAAAAATCCTTGAAAAAATGGAAAAAATGTAATTTTTGCATCGAAACGCTCGATTTTTACCACAAAATGCTCGAATTTTGTAAAAAAATCTTGAAAAAATGTGATTTTTGATAAATATTCTTGAAAAAATGTAATTTTTGTTAAAAATTCTTGAAAAAATGTAATTTTTGTATCAAATTTTTTCAATTCTTGGAAAAATGTAATTTTTGTTAAAAATTCTTGTTAAAACTTCTTTATAAAATGTAATTTTTGAATTGAAAAGCTCCATTTTTAACATAAAATGCTTTTACTTTTGCTAAAAATTCTTTAATTACAATAACAAAATGTAATTTTTGTATCAAAAAGCTCGATTTTTACCACACAATGCTCGAATTTTGTGAAAAAATTTCGAAAAAATGTGATTCTTGTTAAAAATTCTTGAAATAATGTAATTTGTTGTTAAACATTCTTGAAAAAATTCAATTTTTTGTTAAAAATTCATGAAAAAATGTAAATTTTGTATCAATTTTTTTCAATTCTTGGAAAAATGTAATTTTTGAATCGAAAAGCTCGATTTTTACCACAAAATGCTCCAATTTTGTGAAAAATCCTTGAAAAAATGGACAAAATGTAATTTTTTTATCGAAAAGCTCAGTTTTTACCAAAAAATGCTCGAATTTTGTTAAAAAATCTTGAAGAAATGTAATTTTTCTTAAAAATTTTTGAAAAAATTTAATTCTTGTTAAAAATTCTTGATAAAATGTAATTTTTGTATCAAAAACCTCGATTTTTAACAGGAAATGCTCGAATTTTGTTAAAATTCTTGAAAAAATTGAATTTTTGTATCGAAAAGTTCCATTTTTACCAAAAAATGCTCCAAGTTTTTTAAAAAATCTCGATTGCATCAGAAAAATGCTCAAATTTTGTTGAAAATTCACGATTTCACTCGGGAAAATGCTGGAATTGATCCAGAATTTCACAATCCAAGACTATATCCGAGACAACAACGTCCATCTCATTTCCATACCTTTTGTACGCCGGAAGCGCTCTCGCAGTGGAATGTTTGGGTCGCGACAGGATCCGTAATACATTCCGACCCAATCCTGCGAACCGGTCTGGTCAGCAGAATCCATGCGCGGACCGCCAACCCGGTCAAGAACAACCCTGCAATGAATCCGTCCAAGAACGGGGAACACGAGAACACCCAATATATTAAAAACGCCGCAACGGCTCCAACTTTCCACCTAGAAAACCGCATTTTATTCCGGAACATCCACCGCGTCAAAGTCTCGGCGCGTCCCGTTCCCGATTTTGTGGGTTCCTCCACCGGGGTCCGCTCCGGGACTTCCCGTTCTTCGGCCAGCTGCGGGCTCTCGTCCACCAAGCTGCAGGAAGGGGACAATTTGGACAAATCCGAGAACCTCATGGACGAATTGGGCGACGTTCGACCGCCGTCCACGTTCTTGCGTTGTCGGATTTCGGACTCCGGATCCTCGAAGTAAGATCTTTCTACTTTACCTCTTTCGACCCTACCTTCCAACACCGGCTCATCATCCCGGAGCGCTTCGGCCGAGACATCCTCGGCGCTGCCGCAGTTTTCGGAAGCCTCCACGGCGCTGGCCACGACAACCGCGGAGTCCGCGGCGGTGCTCTTGGTCTTGTTGGTGCTGCCGATGATGCTGTCGAAGCGGTTCAAGTTCTCTTCCACGGTTCGCGTTATCTTGTCCTTGATGTCGTTCAAGAATGACCAGTTGGTGGACTCCGCGCCTTCCGGACTGTCGCCGTCCAGGCTCTGGGTGCGCGCGGATTTCTTGACCGCCCCGGATATCTTGTTGGTGGTTGTTGGCGACGAGGGCGGGGAGGATGGCGCGCTCAACCCGGATTCTTCGGCGGAGAGATCCTCGCTGACCGCGTCTTCGGTGGTCAACTCTTCCTTGGTGGGATTGAAACGGATGGTGGGCACCGAAAGCGATCCGGGACGGCCCTTGGACATGGCCAGGGCCACTCTTTTGTGCATGCTGGACGACAGGGACGTCAACGATGGCTTGTTCGAGCTCATTTTTCCAGACTTTCCAGTTGATCCGTTACGCTGGAACGAAAAGAAAAAAAATTCCAGGGATTAGTTTTAAAAAAATTTCCCCGACCTAAGTCAGCGTGAAAAATTGACACTGGAAAATAAATTTTTTTTAAATTTACTAACGACGTAGAATTTGTTTTTAAATTTTAAAAAATTGCTTGAAAAAAATTTTAAAATGGGAAAATTTTGTATTCGGAAAATGTCGAAAATTTGGGCTCGGAAAAAACCTAAAGAATTTTGAAAATTTTTACTAAGAAAACGTGGACAATTTTGCAAATTTCTACTCGGAAATTGGGCCCTGAGCTAACCTCGTAGAAGTATTAAATTTGGATCGCCAAGACTGCGTTAAATTTCCCTGACTTTTTCATAATAAACCATTCTTCCTTGACTTTTCCGGCCATTTTTAAGTTCCCTGACTTTTCCAGGCCATTTTTAAGTTCCCTGACTTTTCCAGGTTTTAAACAAATTTCCCGGACCAATTACAATGTCAAAAATTGACATATTTCGCAAAATTGACGCGGGAAAATAATTAGCAAAATGTAATACTATAGTGACAATTTTGTACTCAGAAAATGTAGAAAATTTTAACTCTGAAAACGTGGAAAATTTTTGCAAATTAATTCTCGTTAAACGTGGAACATTTTGCAAATTTCTACTCGGAAAATGGGTTCAAACTTATTCTTGGGAGTATTTCCCAGGAGGGCGGCGGTTGGTCCTAAACGCCCCCTAAATTTTCCTCGGACCATAAACAGGGTTCCCCCAGAAATTTCATTTTTAACTTCCCTGACTTTTCCAGGTTTTCCAGGTCTGGGGGAACCCTGATAAACGCCCCCTAAGATCTCTTCAACGGCCGCCACAATTTGCACACCTTACGTCAATACGAGCTCTCGGCTTGAACAGGGCCACATCGTGTCCTAGTGTAACAACTCGTGGCAGTGAACATCAAGATGCCCTTTGATAATTTCAAATGCCACGGGTTCTCCGGTCAAGCGAGGATTTCAGCTTCCAGCGCTTCAGTCTATCTTCATAAGCGAGCCGACCCAATCTCGTTACCAGATTCGACTCGCGAGGGGGATTGTGGGAAACCATGAAAAACCACAATCGGGATAGCTGAGCCGGGAATCGAACCCGTGTCTACCGAATGCACGATGAGAATGCCACGAAAGCATGAAAAACCACAATTATTGTTCAGAAAGGGTTTTGGGGCACCCGCGTCTATCGATTGCTACGACCGGGTCATCTCGCTCGGCCTTTGGCCTTTGACCTCGCTCGGCTGCCCTAACAGCGTGACCGACTCGCGGCTGGACTTACCCTCGTAAATAAGAATTTCGTAGCACTTTGGATGTCACATAAAGGACGTACTTTTACTGTTGGAATTGTCAGCACAATATCACGAGTTTTAAACAGTACATTTTTGTAGTATTTTGGATTGTTACGTGTACATTTTTGTGGACAATTTTGCAGTATTTTGAATTGTCATTGAGTGAGTACTTTTACAACTCATTTCAATCACTCTTTCCAACTCGTAAATTAATCAGTAAATGCTATATAGATGAATAAACACATTTTTGGAACAATTAGAATTCTCAACGTATAAATAGACAATTACTAGGTGAATTCGTAGCACTTTTTAAGCGCGTTTCAACGACCCAAATCCTGTCAACTATCCGACGTAGAAAGGAGACAAAGAGCCGGAGATTATAATCTAAAACGTAAATAACAATAGGCTACGAAAACAAAAGGAAATTTTTAATCCAGTTGGCAACTTGTTGACTAGCAGTGTTTACCTTTGGTGTTTACGCCCTCCAATTACGAATTTCAGCCGTAATTTTCTCCACGACGAACGTATTATGCGGCCGCGTGATTCGTCTCACGCATTTTCTATTTTTCAGTCGTTTTAATCGCGTATTTTTTGTTGACTTTTGTCATAATTTGATGAGAGATAAGCCTACGGGGCATCGGATCGAATCATCTTACCATTTGGAATTTTTGGAGCAGACGACAGAACGTTGGATCGTGACCGCGTTCTTTCCGCTTACCGGAAATGAAGCCCGATTGATAGGCGGCCATATTGAAACTCGCAAATTTGTCCTTTATGCTGCGAAACACTCGAGAAATCGAGATTTAGGTACTTAAATTGTGAGTATTTTCATTAACTACTCGATTTTTTTATGATTTTTTCTAATTTTTAAGAATTTTATTTATTTTTGGCTGGCTATAAATGAACCGTATGATGTTTGAATTCATTTCAAACAGCCCTAGCTGTTTCGATGGTATTGCTACTAGTCTCGTAACAAGGTCCAGGTTTATTTCCTCTAATGTTTTGAACGTAGTATTATTTTTCATTTAATTTTTTTATACCATTAACACCAGACTTGGGAAACCTGAAACATCTTGAAGTCAAGGAAAAATGACTTATTTGATGAAGTCAGGGAAATTCAAGGTATAACCATGTTGTCACGATCCAAAATTAATGCTTCTATGTGGTTAGCTCAGGGTCCATTTGAAAATTTTCCGAATTTTACGAATTTTGCAAATTTTCAATTCGGAAAATTTGGATAATTATTTCTCAGAAAACGTGGAGAATTTTGCAAATTTTTACTCAGATAATGCGTCCAAATGGGTCGTGACTACATTGAATTTCCCTGACTTTTTCAAAATAAGCCATTCTTTCCCGACTTTTCCATACATTTTCCAGTTTCCTGAATTTTCCTGGTTTTCCAGGCCTGATATCTTCAGCGAGTCATCTTACTATCGAAATCGACCAAACTCACCGTAAGAAGTGGGTTTCCGATGTCCGAGTCCGTTGCTGACCGGTCCATTGCGGGACGCCGACCCGAAGACGATCAATTGGTTGCCGAAACCCCAATCGGCGGACAGTTTGGTGCCCACACCCGGGTCCTCGATATCCTAGTCATAAAATACATCAAAACCCTCGTTAAGAAGAACTCCTTTTTAATACAAATTTCAGCTTATTTCCACGCAGTCCCAGAGTTTGGATCGATTTCGGGTTTTTAAACGAAGAAATTGACGCGAACAGAACGTGGCCTGTCCTAGGACACGTTCTAATCGTGCTAATTTCTTCGTTTTTACCATTCAGAGTATCAAAACCTCGTTAAGAAGAACTCCTTTTTAATACATTTCAGCTAATTTCCACGCAGTCCAGAGTTTGGATCGATTTTGGGGTTTTACACTAAGAAATTGACAACATTAGAAGGTGCCCGTCCTAGCACTCCTTGGGCACGTTGGAATCATGCTAATTTCATCGTTTTTAGCATTGTGATACTACGAATTTTCGGATAAAACGAAATGAACCCTCAACTATAGGCTACATAGCAATGTCGGTATTTACATGATGTTTACGTGATTTGGAGGCCTCTATTTTCAGATATTTTAACGCGGAAATCCGTCTAATAAGTCGCCGTAAGTCTACGACGATCCACCAAGTTAATTTTACGATATTATAAGGTCAAATAAACAGAAAATCCAAGATAAACCTAGTCAAAGTTTGCATTTTGAATTGAAATTGGCGCCTCTCAGACCCCACGCTTTGGACACCTCAGTGACTTTATCGGCGTATTATCAGCCCTTAAATCGTATCGACGCGAGTTTTACGATCTCGGGACACTCCGATCTAACTCCCGAACGTTATTTTAAAACCAAACAAGATTGAATTAAGTTAAAAACGGGTTAAATACTTACGAATATCACCGGCTCGTTTTCTTGCTGCGAATCCACCATTTTATCAAACGACAATGCCCATGCTTCGAGCGCCACCGAGCGGAAGAATCTATGGCGGCGCTCCGTAAACAGACTTCGCTTGCAATTTGGAGAATAGCTATCCACAGAGAGGCACACTGGTAATCATTAGCTTAATATTTGGCCCTCCGTTTCAAAGGAGTAAACGCATCTATCTATTTATCGATTAAAGCGGCTTTCTGGACTGCCCATGCTTCGAACGCCACCTAGTGGGTGAATCTTTATCGGCGCTCCGATTACCAGACTTCGATAAGCGCCTATCAGGACGCTTAGCAACGGGCACCAAGGCCCCTGAAAGGCGCTCGAAAAAGTCCGAAGGTTGAAGCGCCGTACATCGCTAATTATTAATCAAAATACAATTAATTGAAAATTTTAAACTTTCCCGAATTAATTGACAAAAAGATCAATTTTTTATTTAATATAATTTTACATTTTTTTTATTGAATATAGCGAGGTCTTTCCGTTCTAAAAAAACTCACATTATTCTCGGAAAAAATTAAAATTTTCGAAAAACTCGTAAATTTTTAGAACCATTTTATTAATAAATTAACATGACGTCATTTTTTTGTCATTATTTAGTAATTTTTTAAAAATCACGTCAATTCCAAAAAAAATGACGTCATTTTTTGGTCATTATTTTTTGGGAAAATGACCGCTCCAAAACACGTCAGAAAAAAACGTCATTTTTCGATCATTATTTGTTGGAAAAATGACCACTTCAAAACAAGTCAGAAAAAGACGTCATTTTTCGCTCATCATTTGTTGGGAAAATGACCAATCCAAAACAAGTCAGAAAAAGACGTCATATTTCGGTCATTACTTTTTGGAAAAATTTCCACTCCAAAATACGTCAGAAAAAGACGTCATTTTTCGGTCATTATTCTTTGGAAAAATGACTACCCAAAAAAAAGTCAGAAAAAGACGTCATTTTTCGGTCATTCTTTGTTGGGAAAATGACCAATTCGGAAAGACGTCAGAAAAAGGCGACATTTTTCGGTCATCATTTGTTGGAAAAATGACCAATTCAGAAACACGTCAAAAAACAACGTCATTTTTCGGTCATTATTCGTTGGGAAAATGACCACTCCAAAACACGTCAGAAAAAGACGTCATTTTTTGGTCATTATTTTTTGGGAAAATGACCACTACAAAACAAGTCAGAAAAAGATGACATTTTTTGGTCATTATTTGTTGGGAAAATGACCTATTCGGAAACACGTCAGAAAAAGACGTCATTTTTTGGTCATTATTTGTTGGGAAAATGACCAATTCGGAAACACGTCAGAAAAATACGTCATTTTTCGGTCAATATTTGTTGTAAAATTACCACTCAAAAACACGTCAGAAAAAGATGTCATTTTTCGGTCATTATTCTTTTGGAAAATGACCACTCAAAAACATGTCAGAAAACGACGTCATTTTTCGGTCACTATTTTTTTTGGAAAATGACCAATTCGGAAACACGTCAGAAAAAGACGTCATTTTTCGGTCATTACTCTTTGGAGAAATGACCACTCCAAAACAAGTCAGAAAACGACGTCATTTTTAGGGCATTATTCTTTGGAAAAATGACCACTCCAAGACAAGTCAGAAAACGACGTCATTTTTTAGTCATTATATGTTGGAAAAATGACCACTCCAAAACACGTCAGAAAACGACGTCATTTTTCGGTCATTATTCATTGGAAAAATGACCACTCCAAAACACGTCAAGTAGGGACATAATGACGTCATTTTTTTAGTCATAAATGACGTCCAAAACTGACGTCATATTTTGGTCATCTTGCTACGTGGGAGTTTCGGGTTCATTATTTCATCTAGTTTTAATAATGATCAAATTTTTCAGAAATAAAAAGTTTTTAAATTCCTTTATTTGCTTTAATTTTGAATTTCTAAGCTATTTTTTATTAACGTAATGACTCCCAATATGGCGCCTAAGACTTCGGCTAGTTTTGGCTTCATTTAATTCTTTATATATGATCACATTTTTGACATAGAATTTTAATATTGTTCCAATTCATTTAAAAAATTCTTAGTTTATGATTTTGTTTTATTAAAGTTTATTCTAATTATTTTAAAATTTCTGGGTCAACGTATTGACTCCCAATATGGCGGCCAACCAGGACTGATTATTTTTAAAATCCAATTAGAAACAGTTCCGTAATAATGAGCAAATTTATCCATAATTATTAATTTTTAATATTGTTTTATTTGAATTAATTTCGAATTTGAGGGTATTTTAAATTCAAACGGGAAGACTCCCAATATGGCGCCTATGTCGTGACCGATATTCGGCCATTTTGAGGTCATTTATTTCATCCGTTTCAACCAAATGTGACGTAATTGCGAAATAATAACCAAATATATAGAAAAATTTAAGTTTTTAATTGCTTTTATTAGGTTTTAATTTCCTTAATTTCAAATTTCTGGGCGTAATGACTCCCAATATGGCGTCCTTGGCAAATGTGGAAAATTTTTGCATATTTGTACTCGGAAAATGGACTTTGAACTAACCACGTAGAAGTATTAACACTTCTACGTTTTTTTCTACATACTTTTTCAGACAATTTGAAGTTCCCTGACTTTCCCAGGTTTTCCATGTTTTCCAGGTCTGGGGAAACCCTGTAATTTTGTCTCATGTAAGTTTTGAAAAATCGTGTCTAACATTAGCATAGGTCAATTTTGTCGTTGTTCAGGGAAATTTGTTTAAAAACCTGGTAAAGTCATGAAATTTAAATATGAATTCTCTGGAGGAACCCTTAAATTCTAATATTAAAAATATTTAGACAAATTCTAAATACGGTGTATTTAAAATTTTGAAAATAAACTCAAACGTTGTTTTCTTTTACCCACGTATCAAAATGACCAAAGAATGACGTCACAATGACCAAAAAATGGCGTCATTATGACCGCAGAAATGCAAAAAAAATGACGTCATCTAAAACGAAATAAATGACGTCTGTTTCGACTAACAGAATGACGCCATTTTTAACGAAAATAACGACGTCATTTTTTGTTCAGTTTTCGCCCAAGAAATAACCACCCAAAACCTGGCTAAAAATGACGTCATTTTTTCGCTTATGAAATGACCACCCAAAACCTGGCTAAAAATGACGTAATTGTTTGGTCAGTTTTCGCCCAAGAAATGACCACCCACAACCTGACTAAAAATGACGTCATTTTCTAGTCATTTTTTTGGCCAAGAAATAACCACCCAAAACCTGGCTAAAAATGACGTCATTTTTTGGTCAGTTTTCGTTCAAGAAATGACCACCCAAAACCTGGTAAAAATAACGTCATTTTTTGGTTATTTTTTCGCTCCAGAAATGACCACCCAAAACCTGGCTAAAAATGACGTCATTTTTTGGTCAGTTTTCCCCCAAGAAATGACCACCCAAA
>JAQGAO010003706.1:0-16497 GCA_034697705.1 Ommatoiulus sabulosus | reverse complement strand
CACCAAAAAAGGTGGAGTATTTGTGACAAGCAAAACACCTTTTTTTGGTATACTGAAGTACCTTTTTTCTTAGAGTGTAGGATACTTCGTCCATGTTGGAAGACAGCGCTTCTCGCATCGTACATGTAACCTGTATACAGTGGACATGTGGGAGATTCATGAGAAATACAACAGGAAACTCGGCCATTGAGCTTCAAGCATCTACATATCCTGTACTAGCTGGACAGCCCGGATATGCCCGGGCTGTACTTACCAATAGAATGAAGCGATCGAGTGAAAGCGACGAAGTAAGCCTCATTAACGAACCACAAAACATACGGAGCCCCGTAGCGGAAGATTGTTTTACTTTTTTCGTTTTGTACGCGTTTTGCGTCATCGCGTACAAAACGAAAAAGTAATGTTCCGCTACGGGGTTCCGTATAAGCGCGGCCCCGGAACCAGGCAGGCATCTTTTCATCAATCCGGAACGCCCGAAACATACAGCTCTTCTTTATATATACATGTACACTGTATGTGTAAGTTTATTGTAAACAATGATTAATTCTTGGTATAGACTGGCTCTGAAAACGACAAATCATGGACTTACATGATTATCAGACTATGTGTAAAACTGATATTCTTTGCTTTATATACAGTAGTGCGACATCGAAACTGATAGACCATTGGTACATTATAGCTTACAGGAAGATGTCAGCAATCCCACGGGATATACCTTGAGCAGTATTTTATTACAATATTCGTTATTACAATGTTGTTATTTCTATGTTTGGAAAGCCATAAATAGCACAATGCCTGGGCGTGGACATGTACATGCATAGAGTATCCAAAGCTGCTCAACTGCTGGAAATCTATCGAAAACAACTTCGACTTATTCGTTGATTCTTACAACAACGAAAGACCATCCAAATAAATGTTTGGCTTCCTCATTAGGTTTATTACAGCCGTCTATACAGTTATATGGTCAAAGTGGTCCTCTAAGTCTTCGGCTCAACCAGTTGAATTCAAAGCAACCAATGACCGACGTAAAAAAGCAGACGTTTGCAAAGCATAGAAAACCTTGATACTCATCAAAACTTATAATTAATTACCTCGTACGTCGAAAGAATGCCTTCGCAAGCCACAGCACCCCCAACGGCAAGCAGGCAACCCATCAAAACTGCCCCTTTCATCCTCTTGCCACTCACTCCAATCTCACGAATTTTACGATTGAAAAATGATTGCTTTTGCAAACCACTTATTGGCAATATTTCGCACCGGCTTACCTCTTGATTCCCAAGAAGGGACAGTGCTGCTCCCCATTGCTGTCAGAACCATTTCGTCCATCAGCGTACAGATCAGGCTCGAGTGCGGAACGGCGCCCAAAATGCGGACTATTTACTTAGCATACATTTTATGACCGTCATCTCATAAACCACGTTCAATGGACAAGTTTTATGTATTAAATTCCATATTTTACGTTTTCATTCTTTTTGGAACCACGGTGCATGCACACACATCCTTCGCCGTTTCCTGCAATAGAAAACTTCGCCTACATGTAGATATGGGAACAGTGATCTAGCCACACACCGAAAAGTTTGGGAAGGTGTTCCAGTTTCTTCCAAAGAGTTCTTATTGTCACAGCGCACATGTTGAATAAAATAATGTTATTTTCGCATTTTAGTACTGTTTACTTTTTTTACTTTAGTACTTTTAGTACTTATTTTAGTTCGTTCGGGAAGGTTTCTCAGTAGTCAATTCTCTATGATCTTATTTCGAAGATTGTTTGTGGCATCAGATGTTATAATTTTTTATATTCATGATATATATTAACGAAGACAAATAACCAGGAATTGGGAATTTCACATTCTTACATTTTATACAAGTTAATGTTGATAAATTCCTTAAAAACGTCCTTTTAATTTAAAAAATTTCCATGTGATTTCATGAAAACATATATACTGCATTTCACCAAAATTACCATTTTTCAAAATGAATCGAAGATGTTTAAAAAATTATAAAATTGTTTTACGCTTTGCTAATTCAGCACCAGCAATTTTTACATGCATTTATGTTTAAAACCGGAATGGTCTTTTGCGGAAAACACCAGAATTGTTGAAAATTGTTGTTGTATTATAACTGTCTTACAGTAATTCACCTTTTAAACTGCCTTAAAGTAATTCACCTTTTACACTGTTTTGAAGGAATTCCCTTTTACTATTTAAAAGGGAAAAATATACATGGTAGGAACTGAATATACTAATAATTTGAAAATGTAGTTCAAATAATGCCGAGTTTCATTCCATCAATATTTTTTAAATATATACCATTTCCCCAACCGGCAGCATATTTACCGTTTTCAATCTCTTCTTATAATTAGTTTTATTTAGTAACTTTTATTCGAGTTTGCATGTTTAATTATATCTTTTTTAAGATATTTTAAATGATCGGAGTATTTTACCCTCATACATACTGTTTATCTGTGATTCGGACTATAGATTTTATTCCTTCAAATCGGAGTCTTTCATGCCTCGATTGTACCACATTTTTTGTATTCTCCACGGTACATGTATAGGTGGAACACAGGATTAGTAAACCAAATACATGTACTGTACACAAGCAGAGAGCTTTGGTTGCCAACAACCTGTTGGAAAATGGTTGCTGTTGTGGGTGGGAAAGTTATGATACAGAACCCCTAGTTTCATCATCTAAATTCTAAAACTTGGTCCACGCCCTCAGAACTCGATCTAAACTCAAGAAAGTCCATGCAGTTGCTAGGCTAGATGCAGGTTATGCAATTGTCTGGGGGGCATGCTCAGGCTGCCTATAAAGCATTTTTGTTTGCTTTCGTTAAACGATATCGGATCTACTTTACGAACCTAATTAACTTGTTAATCGAAAGTGGCCTGAAAAAGCCCTCGAGTTTCATCAAGATTACAATTTAATTTCTATAAAAGCAAGAACGCGGTTGAATTATTGCGAGATCACATAGAAGCTCTTTTTGAACGGGTGCACGATGCACGCTGTTCAATTTAATTAAACAAAAATGTAGCTAAACCCCCGTATTCCTATATCTAATCAAAAGTACGAGAAATGATAAAATGCAAATTAATATTAAATGAATAACTAATGAATTCCGTATACGAGCAATTTCTTAAATGAGGATACGGCAATCTAATACGTGATGCAGGCCCTTTAGGTAAAAAAAAAAGATTAATAAACTAAAATGGTGTCGTAATTCACGGAGTCCTTGGGGAACATACTGTATGCAAGAAATTATGATTCAATTTACTTGCACATAATACGTGGACCCAGCATCGATCTACACTCCAGGAGTGGAAGTCTAGAAGCTGAGGGTAACGCGTCATAGATGGCGCTGCGATCTCCAAATGAAATCACTATTGCCAAACACTGCATAAAAGTTATCTTTAGACCCCATGTTGACCCGTGCATAAATGGCACTGGGATGTTAAAGAATAACAAAAGAGGTACGGGGATTTAATATAGATGGCGCTGGGATTTGGAAACAGCTAGAGAAAAACTGCATTTCTAGGCGCCATGGCAGTTGTGGTACCTAGTATGCTTTGTTGTCATGAATCAACACAGATGGCGCAGAGATCTTAGAAGCGTGCACATCTTCAAGCACAGTAAAAGTGCATCATTCGGGAATTTTTGTTAACCAATACACCCTTTCGCGCATAAATCATCATAGATGGCGCTGGGATCTTTGTGCGCGTTGTAGATTTTATGCAGAAATCAGAAAATTAATTATTTATGTTGTTAGTTCTAAACGCGCCCAGATTATGAATCGTTCATACTCGCTAAGCGCTAAACTCGTGAAATATTGCACTTTAGCTTCTTTAGTTCAAGCGGTGAAATTTCACTTTATCATTCCTTTATATGTCCATTTCCAGGAATTAAAACTGCAGATATTTACTTAGCTTGCCTGCCTACCTTTCATGTTGTCACCATTATTAAAGTGAATATACTGCACAGTATACAAGCATGCACGTTAGCGCTTAAGTCGCTGGGGGTCATTCAATTAATACCTTCATTAGATGGTTGTAGGATAATGTGCACTGTACAATTGTAGATCGGTACCACCGTACAAGAAGAATAACTTATAAAATATTCTAAAAATGAAAATTACTATTCTAAATTTCAGGAAACGAAAAACATGAGATAAATTTCTAGGAAAACTACTTTGGTATAATTACAGCTCTGAGTTGTGCATTATGTGTGTCGAATGTTTCGCCCAAAACATTTTGTGGAAATTTTCAAAAAATCTGGTTGAAGGTAGAGTGCAAACTACTACAGTGATAAAATTAGCGAATGATAAAATTGCACTGAATTGCAATTATCGGTAAGTATTTTGAAATCCAATTTGTAATGCATTATCTCGTGGATTAATTGTAGAATTCATTTGAAATACAATTTGTAATGCATTATCACGTGTATGATAAAATGTATTTTTAAATACATTTTATTTTAGTTTTGGAACAGGGTTACGACAATGACCAGCCACCGGGGGCAGGAAGTAAGGAACAGCCAATTTTTCGAGTCATTTTCTAAAAATCTTTTCACGAATTTTACAAACCTTTTTGAATAGCCCCCAAAGCTGCGCAACCGCAGGCGCACTACTGCGCCTGTGCAGTTCGATAATTAGTCTAAAGACGCGGCGCTCCGAGCGGCAAAAAAAAGAAACCTCCTTGACGATTTATCATCAACGTCTCTGGAAATAGTAGTTCTGGCGATGTTAACCACAGCATTTAATGCAATTAGGTAATTCAATTTGCGCCAATTAGCATAAATATGGTTATCCCCGAATATTAATTCAGTTGTTCACGCAATTAGGAAGATCTGCATTGCATTTCCCAGAAATACATTAAAGCAATTAAAAGTAATTCGAATCGCCACGTGTGCAGGATCGACAACTCCGATAAGCTAGGATATACGTGGCCTGTTGCTAATTGCTGATCCTATCTCTATAAATAATTGTTCGGCATAATTAACCACATGCATGGCACTTCCGAGAAGCCCTAATGGCAGATAAATGCTAATGGAGGAGCGAACGTTTTTTCCCCAATAATATGACGTGCAACCGATGCATTAGGTAATTCTTTTTGTGTCATTTTCTAAGCTATATATAGATAAATGATCGCTTGATCGAATACGCTAATTTAAAAAAGTATGTGACACAATGTGAAATAATGGAAATTGAGAGATAGGGGAAGATGATGTATCATTTGGTGTTGCCACGCTCCAGGGAGAGGGGCGTCTGAAAAGATGAGTACACGATACTTATACTATAACTTAAAAATAGAAGAAACATGCTATCTTCGAAACTATTGTATAGGTTGTGCCTTTCCTGTATTACTGCCATTAATTAGGTAGAAATCTTTGATTCCTTGGCATTTCATAGGTAAACTTTCAAGTTTTGCTTAAAACTTCAGTAGACTTCTCACGTCGTTTGTGGCCAGGAGAATACTGTAAAAAGCACAGATTTCCGAATATCCGGAGTTGAATTAACCGGGGACATTTTTATGCACAGTTATGTCGAGGGAAAATGTTACATTTTGTCAAAAATAATCTATTTTCAGTCAGTCAAGGAAAAATGTTGTATTTTGTCAAAAAATAATGCTATTTTTAGTCAGTCAAGGGAAAATATTGCATTTTAAAAAAAAAAAAAAAACGTAATATTTTCAGTGGGTCAAGGGAAAATGCTGCATTAATTAATTTTCAGTCAGTCAAGGGAAAATATTGTATTTTATCAAAAAATAATACTATTTTGAGTCACTCAATGGAAAATTTTGCATTTCTAAAAAAACATTACAATTTTAAGTCAGTCAAGGGAAAATGTTGTATTATTTCAACAAAATAATACTATTTTTAGTCAGTCAAGGTAAAATGTTGTATTTTATTAACAAAATAATACTATTTTTAGCCAGTCAAGGGTAAATGCTGTATTTTGTCAACAAAATAATACTAATGTATTTTCCGTCAGTCAAGGGAAAATGTTGCATTTTAACAAAAAAAATAATACCATTTTCAGTCAGTCAATGGTAAATGTTGTATTTTGTCAACAAAATAATGCAATTATAGTCAATCAATGGAGAATCTTGTATAAATTTATTATTTATGCAAGATTACGAGCACTCACCGAATATCACACATTTTGAATAAAAAACAAAAATACTAATAAATTTTAATTAGGAATTAATCAGCACGTGGCTGAGTGGTTGCATTCTCGCCTCGCTTCAATAGACTCGGGTTCGACTCCCAGGTGGGGGGCTATTCTGATTGTGGTTTTCATGGGTATCCCACAATCCCCCAGGCGAATGCCGGACTATTTCCTATATGAATTCGGCCATGACCGTATTCATGTTCCACCCCATCCTCCTCCTTGTTTTGACTAAGTTCTTCCCCAACCACGACAGAGAAAAGTAGATCACTGTTACCGGTTCCAAGCCCGGGTTTATGGGGAGGATTAGGCAGATGAGTGGCGATGCTCTGCCTGTCATAAAATCGACAACACGATTAATATCTGCTGTCGGAGCTTAATTGGCTCCAGTGTATGACACCAACGGACACTGCACCCATGTCAGACGAAGATGATTAGGAACTACAAGGACAAAATTCCAAAACATCTCCCGCACTCCAGCACGTCAGTTTATCATCTTTGGATTGATGAAAAAGATGAAATTGGACGAAGCCCGGACCACGAGATGGGGGCGGATCTAAACAGATGGAAAACCCTGGAGACAACTGACAATGGCGTATGAAGACGTCATGGCGACATTTTGGGCGTCGCTTCTGAGGCACGGCGTCGCCGCCAGGGGGCTCGATTTCCTGCCATCCATCTCCTTCATCTTTTTTTTTCTTCCTTTTTCCATAAAGCACAGTGTGGGAACAGAAAAAAAATCAGGTAGCCCATACATCATCTTCAGATGGAGGCAGAGAAAGCTGTTGGCAGATAAAAAATCCCCGCAAATTCCTGCCAAGATTATGACAAGTCGCGTTTTGACGCGTATTTCCAGTGCATTCATCCACCAACGATATCAGACTGCATTAGGCCCAATCCGATAAGACGAATTTGCTTTTCGGGTGGGCTTCAACGGCGCTTACGTGCAGCCTTATCGCATCGACGAAAGATGAACTAGTTCCATAACAAATTTCATTACCGAGAGGGATGCCTCCCCGCGCGGGTTTCGGAACCCGATTGTTTAAAAATCTAATTTATCTCGTTTTTCGAGGCCCTCCACGACTTCCATTAACGAAACTCAATTATGAGAGGGGCCCGGGCATTTCGACTGCAGGAAATAACAAAGCTGGCTTTAAAACGAGAAATAATCCATCTTCCTGCCAGGACCAGACTGGAATAATTAACTATTCATGCAACGGGTGCACGCTGGGAAAGAGAATAATAAAAAAAAAAAAACTAAAAAAAAAATTCAAACTCCGTGCCGCCTACCGAGAGTTCAAGGAAGTGGAAGTGATGGACAGCGCCACCCAGGTGCGCTTCCGGAAGTAAAAGCAGCGGTCAACGACGACCTGGAACCCCGCTTGGCGTCGCTTCCAAATTCGGTTCAGCGTTGAAAGAAGCGAATGACCATCCCAACCAAAGATCCTAACCAGGAAAGTTCTGAAGAGATAGGAGGAGGAAACTTCACCACTTCCTGGGAGAAACCAGCTGACCTGGCCACATTTGGCACGATATGATGTAACGGCGTACTAACGCCCCATATACAGTATCCATTAAATCTGTTGGCCAGTTTGGCAGCACAGCTATAGTAAACGCTCATTTTAGGAACCAACAACCCTTGTCTAAAAAAAAGTTAGCAGCAAATTGACTTAAGCCACACTGCTATTGGACTATTCCCTCGTCCAAGCCAAAATCATACGACATCTGCTGTGCCTGCAATTTGGTTGACAGTTTCGGAAATGCATTAACTTCGATTTGAATTCTGAAAAATGCTTGCAGGTCAATGAAGCCAAATAAGAGTTTAATAGTTGACAACCTGAAGAAAACATTCATTTTCACTATATGATTCGAAACACTGCAGCAAACAAAAACTAGGTGCAGAATACATGTACTGTATACTGTATGCAGTCATTTACAGACATATTGCATTCTAGACATTTAATTAAATATTCACTCAATCACACTTGTCTAAGTCGAATGCGTGTCATGTGCATGATATCGATACATACGGCATTCATGCAACTGCTTTCGGTTGACATTTTAGATATGCACTAACTTCAAATTGTCTTTCTATAACTTCTATTTATTACACAATCTCTCGAAGCACATAGTTATAGTTTCTCTGAAATAATCCGTTATCAGGCATTCTCTCAAAAATGCTTGGGAACTCAAAAATTCGTTCGTTTTAACCGAAAATGTGCGCTATTTTGCATTTACATGTATATCATTTTTTTTGCACGTAACTGACCATATCTTGCGTTAATACGAAGGGTGTTTATTAAGTTCAGCAATCATGCAAAAAAAAAAAGTTTGCATAGATTTTAATGAAATTTGTTGGAAAAATTCTTACATCATTTCTGGACATATTTGAACATTAAAAAATATGTTTAAAAAATTGCACGTGCTTAAAAACCGACTGATTCTTTTCACAGGCATTCATTGGCTTTTAACCGGACTTCAGTTATAACTTATTTTAGGGATTGATTAAGTTAATGATTTGCTGAAAATAACATGTGTGTTATCCGAGGTCGCCTTAAACGAGGATATTAACATTATTCGACAATACACTTAAAGACGGGGATTGAAAATAAGTTCGTAACGGTACTACCAATAATTTGTATTAAGCGAGTTCATCTGAATCAAGTTCGACAGTATTTTAAAAAGGAGCATTCAAGCAGTTCCTCTCATCTCCGAGTTTATTTTTCAGTTTCAATTGTTTTTCTGCACCTCGTCGGCACCTCCACACATTTCCAGCTGAAGGCATGGACTTTCAGCACAGCCCTTCAAGGAATTGATCGTCGATTTCACCACTTCCATGGTTTTGACATTCAGGAATACACTTTTAGGCTTTGGTGACAAGCGCCGATTGCCAGCACGTAACGCGCATCTCTCGACGTTACGGGCCTTTAACAATATATGACAATTCCGGCCGCAGGCTTCCAGAAATCGCATGAAAGCTGATTGGTGGCACTCGCCAGGGGCAGTGTCTTTGATCTAGACGTTGCCATGTTGGTGGTGGCAGCGCTTCATAATCGAATCCGTGTTCGCGCCCCCGAACCCATTACCATATATATGTGGGGAAGCAGCGCCGCATCCTAATGGTCACCCCGTGCGACTCGGATATTCTAATGGCGCCTCCTCCCCCACCCCCCAGCGGAATCTCGGAAGCCGTCTCCCCGCGGAATCCACGTCAGGTACGGAATATTTTACGACTCTCCCAAATTGCATTTCGCGTGCGCTGATTCGGATTTATCGCCGGGGCCCGGCGGGGGCTCCGTCTCGCGGGGATGGTCGAAAAGCGCTGAAGAAGCTGACAACGTCGATGAAGCTCCGAACGGAAATCAGCTTGCTTAATTTCGGAATTGCCCCCCATTTCCGAAAACGGTAACCGATAGAGATACTTCGCACGCGCATCCGCCGCCGGCGGTAGGAGGCGCTGCCAGCTATGCAACACACTGGGTCAGTTTCTCGTTCTTGGGTGGAACGATGGACCTGATGCAATGTTTCAAGAAGTTGTTTCAAAGAGGTTTACTTGAAGGAACATAAAACTTGAAGTTGCATGGTGCAGACAGTTGCTTGTCGCTTCGTCAATGAGTTTCAAGGCAATGTTTGTCACAGTTTTGACAAGAACTTCGAGGAAGATGCTTGACAGTGGACTTCATGCAGAGTTGTATAAGGACGTTATGCAATGTTTCAAGGAAGCTGCTCCAAAGAGGTTTCCCTAAGGAACAACAAACGTGAAGTTGGTGCAAACAGTTGCTCGTAGTTTCGTCAATGAGTTTCCCTGGAATGTTGGTCTCAGTTTTGGCAAGGAACTTCGCGGTAGATGCTTGACTTAAGTAGTTTAGGAGGCAATTAACTTCATGCAGAGTGACGTAGGGCCGGTATCACGTGACGTGTTCAACGAATCATCAACTCAAAGAATTTTCTGCCATGTGTTTTTCGCCCATATAGAATGAAATGAAAGTCACGTGATAACGGCATAATGACAAAATTTATGTACATGTAAGGTTCATTCTGAAGAATAAAGCGCGAGCACGTGGCTCAAACCATGCATGCAACTCTTGTATTCTTCCTCAGAATATTTGCATTATGATAATGTTATGACATGCGGTTTATGACAATGCAGGCATTTTGGTTTACCATGCTGTGACACCCTATATATTTTTTCTGTAGACGCCTGCATGTAACTGAACAAATTGCACCTTGCATGTTTCCTTAAAAAATTCAAACTATGCACCAACAATAAAACATTAACGAACGAAATATAAAAATGACCATTAACTTTGGGCGGAGGCAGCAATAGAACTTCGAAGCAAATGCTCAACTTTGCAACTGATTCTGTTGCTAAGCCTCCCACGTTGAGGAATCCGCCTTCTAACGATTTTTATGCGCGAATCAAGCGCCAACAAAGGTGGCGCCAGCATCGTCAGAGGTCATCACCGAGAGGTGTGCACCGAACCCGGACGCGAGTGGGCTGCAAGGGTCAGCCACTAAACTGGCCAACTCCGAAAACAAGCAAAGGACCTGAAGCTGGAGAAGAAACTAATGGCGACATCCGCCATGCTCGAGGAGCGCCGTTGGCGGCTTCAGAACATCTCGTATCGCATTGCGGATGCGTGACAAGATTTCGAAATGCTCAGAAGGGATAGGGGTCAAGTCGGGGTCGCCCATTTGCAGGCCGAAGAAACCCAACCCATGCAAATAGCATCCAGTCAAGCAACAGTTCAAGTACACGTACTTCAGGATGGTCAAGACGGATGCCTGTTCCCAGACCACCCCTGCGGAATGCCCGATAAATCAATCCTGGCGCCATATTGCGGATGAAGGACAACTGTCATCCAAAATGGCGTCGCAAGGCCGGTCTTCAGACCCCTCTTGAATCAAAAATAACGAAGATATATTGGAAGAAAAACGAAAAAAAAAAGCGAAAACAACATTTGCGTGTTGAAGAGTTCACCATTAATGAACCTACCATAAAGTCCAACATTTGATCATAAAAGACAACATATTCTCCAAATTTCATAACTCTTAAAATGGAAAATCACACAATAAACGAGTTTTCCAAACAACCATTGCACTCAAAAAACATGCTGGAAATCGTGCCAAAAGTATCTTAAAATTAGGTAACGAATATTCGTGATATGCAAAAAGCATTTAACCTGGCGGATTATTTAGAAAGTTCCATAAAAGGAGTGCCTATTGAGTTTAGTTCCAGGTACCAAATTTAGGGTGACACGAATTCATGCAGAGTGGCACGTAATGTGCATTGGTTCAGCTTTGAACCTCAAGAAATTGTCATGCACCAGACATTTACATGTATAAGCGATGGCAGCGCCACCTGTAAGTAATAGCGAGCGTGGATAATTTATGTTCCAATGTTTTTATTTGAACTACTGCATGTATATACAGTACATACAGTATATTCAGACTGAGTAGTTTATTCTTTTGAAAATGTAGACGAAATATAGTGTTTTTCATCATAATTCCGATAATTAAGTCATCATTTTGTGAGAATTTTGAATTTAGGGAATTTACAAAATGCACTACAAAGTTACGTTGTACCAATTTTATTATTTCTTAAAGCATTAATTCACACAGTTTAGCTGCATTTTTGCAGTTATCATTTATTTCAGTTGAGATGCTCAAATAATTGCATGTATAACGTATTCGCAGACGAGTACCATTCATCGCAATGTTCTTCCGGTATAATTTGTTCCGTGCAATATAAGTACTTATATTGAAGCTACTGTATGCAAATTTCACAAATCCCCCAATAAACTCCCGGAAGTTTATCTCATGCAGAAACGTTATCAACATGGTTTAACATAGATCCGAGGGCTTATTAAAGGACCAGGATTAAGCTTCATGTATTACTTGCTGCTAGTATTCAATTCCAAGAATGCGGTATATCTACTGGCAGTCATTATTTAGTGCATCTGCATTACAGCAGATTTAGTCCCAGAGTATCAGTAAACCATACTATTTCGAAATGCAACGCAAATTAGCGAAAAAATAAGTAACTTGGATTCGGATTCAATATATTCCAATAACTGCAATTAAACCAAAGGAATATACTTCCTCAAGTCCTTGTAAAGATATTTAGTTGCAAAGATGTGGTAAAAATATTGATAATTAGTGTAGGATCGAGCTTAAATGCTAAGATTTCTAATATCGTCGAATTTGCCAAAAAATTTGGATTATCCCCGATTCGATTATACAGAAATTTTCATAAATCTGAACAACAGAATACAGCAACAACACTGTATCATACAAATACGAAGGTAACATTCGTTTATAATCAAATCAGCTAATTTGTTACTGAGGCGGGTAGGGGTCGTCCATAACTACTCACTATTATAATGGCCACACTGGCATTTATCCAGGATTTGATTATCCGCAATCTCTCCGAATAACCGAAATAATAAAGCGCAATGCGGTAAGGTTGCCCAAATGCGCTCGTAAATGGACAAATGCAATTAAGTTAATTGGGCAATAAACGACAAAACATATACTTGTACATCCATTGTCCAGTTTTGATGTTTGCAGAAAGGATTGCCAATAGCACGACTGTCCATCACGCCACGCTCATTTTGCGGATTATCAAGGAATCGATCGATTAACCGAAGAATCGAATTTCCCAACATGTCCAGATAGCCAAACACATGTAATAACAAGTGAGAAAACGAACAAATTGGGCTCTTTGGATGGTAGACAAGGAATCCCACCCATTGCCCAATTTGGATCGTCAACCGTGCAGCCATGCAACCGCATTGTAAGTTAGGCGTCGATTATCCGGAAAATGCCATGTCCCAACCTCGTATGATGGAAAGTCTACCGTAACAAAGCAATGACAAATTCTACAACAAAGCATGCACGCTAATGGCAACAACGTTAAGCTACTTGGATAAAAATTCCAAGGGTGCTCCATAAACGTCCAGTACTATTCCAGGCCTTCCAGAACGTCTTGTCTCGCAGCTGGACGACCCTCGCGAGCGGGACTTAGGAGCATAAAAGCAATCGCTGGCATAGATATCGAAATGTCGCCATTTAATTGAATATCTGGAACGATCTTAGCGTCGAATCCTAAGTGGCGGTGGGTGGGTGCACGAAAATCGATTGTCGCGCGATGTTGACATCAACTCCCAACGACAACATTTCCATGTTGGCACAGTGGATTTAAAGAGCTAAAAGATCGAGGGGAAGACGATGCGACGCAGCCATATTTGTCTCCAGGACACCGCATCGGTCCCCTGTTGTTTTAAACGCTCCAGTCCCATAAAAAAACGGCGAAAAATCAATAATGTTGCGAAATTTCTGCCGATTTAGATGCTGGGGACTGACTGCAGAGGACGGAAATGGATTCCCTGCGGCCGGCAATTCGAAACAGGTGGCGCACCGAACGGTTTTCTTCGACGATGTCGTTGTACTTTCTAGTGCATGATGCTTCAGTGGCTGTATACGTGTCACAGAAAAGCACCACCTGATTTACACGGAAAAATAATGGCGGAAACTGCAGTCTTTTATAAACACTATGTTTACCAACTATGATCTCAACAACGTGTTACATCAATGATAGCAAGATGCGACGCGATGGTCGTTCCAACATACTTTCAACGTTGCAGTGCCATGATAATCATGACAAGAACGTGTATAAAGTGTTCCATGGAGAAAACCGATGAAGTAAAAATCTTAGTTATAGTTTCAAAAGAAAATTGAGAACAACAGGATTTGTTTCTGCAAATCCACATGTATGGGGTTACATCACATGATCTTTTCATCGAATCAACAACTAAAAGAATGTGTCTCGGGGTCATTTTTCGCCAATGGGATGAATGAAATGTCACGAGATATACGCATGCTGATGAAATCTGAATAAGGTCCATTGTTATCTAAATATTTCATTTTTATGATACCTTTCAAATTGACAGTTAATGTACATGTATACAGTATGTGCTACGCAGTTTTCCATCTTAGTTATGAAGTTCAAGTAAAATAAAAAAAATTGAGCTGCGAAATTCGATTCAATTCAAATTGACAGTTTAATGTACATGTATGTGCTACGCAGTTTTCCATCTTAGTTATTACGTTCAAGTAAAAAAATTGAACTGCAAAATTCGATTCAATTCAATACCCAACAGTCAGCACATACAGGCCCTGTGGTAACAAAAATAAAATCGAAAACATGATTAGTTTTGCAATTCCAATGTAAATATGATATATTTTTGTGATATTTTTTGAAACTGACTACGTGGTTTGTTTTAGTTTTATAAGAATTTGGGTGCGCTGACTTAATGGTTTTTAGTAGCCACTATTTATTTATCCCTTTTTAGAGCAAAGAAAGAAAGACGAGGTCTAATTTTAAGGTTTCCTTTTACTTTTTTTAGATGTGCACTTATACAGACATTTTTTATTCCCCTTTATTCCGATAATTACATGAATCAAATAAACGTTATACTGGAGTATCCTATACATGTAATGATAAACGCTAATAAATTATCCTATTAGGTAGATATTACCAGCAAGTAAAATAAATAACTTTTAATCCCCGAATAGTTATGTTAACGTCGCTTTCCCTCTAAGAAAACACACAATTAAGAAGATAATAACCAGGATTAAATAACTTTTTAACCAGCCATATTCATGTGGCTGTCACTTTTTTTCCAAATCTCCTCATTATATCATTTATCACATTTCACTCAAAACAATGTCGGCCTAGCAATGCTCGGTTTTCAAAAAATTAAAAAAGGAAACCGATTGAAGTCATATCGTGTACAAATATCGTCGCAAATCGAGACAACATTACAGTGTGTTCCAGACAAGAGCCCAATTTCTCCGAAATGGAACTAAACTGCATAGAAAAAAGACTTCATTTCGCCTGAAAAGCGCATACAATGCACGAAGCAATTTTTTTTTTCTTTTTTTCTTTTTGGGTTGAAAAATCCATATTTTCTCGATGAATACCATTTTCCGCACAAAAAACAAAAATTGCGCTGTTTGGCATGCACGGCGCACGCAATAAGGCACAATCAGTGCTATTTCCACGAAACGGTGCTAAAAATAATAGGGGCTCTTTAGCAGGCCGTCGAGCAAACTTCGTTTCAATTGAATCCAATAACTGTCTAGGCATTAAGGCAGCCTTAGTGCGCATGCGCCTTGCATTCAGCCCTGACGTTTCTAAAGATAAAATTTAAATATGATAATCACTTAGGCAAAATAGGCTCCCCATTGTATTTGCATGTCGAGAGAAAGTTTACTGCAGCTTCGATATTCTCGAGAGAAAATTTAGAAGTAGGAAAAAGAAAAAAAAAAAGGGGAAAAGGTTTGCTTTTATTAAAATTTGGAAGGAAAACGGGCTCGCGGCCCATTGAGTCCGACTGCGTCAACGTCGTTGATGGAAATCAAAAAATTGCGACTGCGGGAATTAAAGTGGCATTACGAAATGCAATTACATCACGTGGGCTGGTCCCGCGAACAATGGCAACGTTCGGAAAAAGAGACGAGAAAACAAGTCGTCTTCGGAAAGTAGGTTGCGTATATGGAAAAATAAGAGGATTTGGCTCCGAAATTACGGAAAAATGAGCATTTCTGGCACTAGATTACGGGAGAGATTGGAGAAATAATGACAAAGGATGCTAGGGCTTGCCAGGAAAAATCCTTTTATGACAGTTAATGGGAGTCTCGATGTAAATTTAAACTGGCTGTTGGATGACATGGGAACATGTTCTTTGAAAAGCTCGTTTCTCCGATGACACGCTTGGAAAATATGAAATGTATATTTACCTTGTACTACACGTGCACGCCCTGTTCATAAAATGTCAACAACAACAACAAACAAAATTTTCGATAATAATGCAAGTAGACTATACGAGTATCAGATATTACGTAGGAAAAAAACATAACTCCGACTGCGAAAATGGTTTCCTTGACCTAAACATGTCTAAATGCCTAAATCCCTTTAATCTATCAGAAATGAGAAAAAAACTTGAAAACACTTTGCTCGAAAAATAAAAATTCAATAAATAAAGAAACTACAGAAGTTTATGAAGACATTCCAACTTCATTTTCCGAAATTCTATTAAATGCTTCTATTTTACTTTAGTGCGAAATAGGCTAAAAATGTTACGACTCTATGAGGAATTTATAAATACAACCATATATACAGAATACAGTAGAACCTCTCTTATGTCAACCTCTAACATGTCAACTCATCAGCACGTGGATCCTGCCCACCAAACGGTTCGTTTTTTGGCTGACGCAGGCCTCAACCTTAAGAAAATTAATTAAATACATTAGGGTACCTCGTTTGAGGCCTGCTC